>CM065687.1:62983240-63000740 GCA_017654935.2 Phymorhynchus buccinoides
GTGATAGTGTATTCATTGTCATTGCTGTGTGTGTCAGCCATGTGAACTGTCATACATAGTGATAGTGTATTCATTGTCATTGCTGTGTGTGTCAGCCATGTGAACTGTCGTACATAGTGATAGTGTATTCAGTGTCATTGCTGTGTGTGTCAGCCATGTGAACTGTCGTACACAGTGATAGTGTATTCATTGTCATTGCTGTGTGTGTCAGCCATGTGAACTGTCATACATAGTGATAGTGTATTCATTGTCATTGATGTGTGTGTCAGCCATGTGAACTGTCGTACATAGTGATAGTGTATTCATTGTCATTGCTGTGTGTGTCAGCCATGTGAACTGTCATACATAGTGATAGTGTATTCATTGTCATTGCTGTGTGTGTCAGCCATGTGAACTGTCGTACATAGTGATAGTGTATTCAGTGTCATTGCTGTGTGTGTCAGCCATGTGAACTGTCGTACATAGTGATAGTGTATTCATTGTCATTGATGTGTGTGTCAGCCATGTGAACTGTCGTACATAGTGATAGTGTATTCATTGTCATTGCTGTGTGTTTCAGCCATGTGAACTGTCGTACATAGTGATAGTGTATTCAGTGTCATTGCTGTGTGTGTCAGCCATGTGAACTGTCGTACATAGTGATAGTGTATTCATTGTCATTGCTGTGTGTGTCAGCCATGTGAACTGTCATACATAGTGATAGTGTATTCATTGTCATTGCTGTGTGTGTCAGCCATGTGAACTGTCGTACATAGTGATAGTGTATTCATTGTCATTGCTGTGTGTTTCAGCCATGTGAACTGTCGTACATAGTGATAGTGTATTCAGTGTCATTGCTGTGTGTTTCAGCCATGTGAACTGTCGTACATAGTGATAGTGTATTCAGTGTCATTGCTGTGTGTGTCAGCCATGTGAACTGTCGTACATAGTGATAGTGTATTCATTGTCATTGCTGTGTGTTTCAGCCATGTGAACTGTCGTACATAGTGATAGTGTATTCAGTGTCATTGCTGTGTGTGTCAGCCATGTGAACCGTCATACATAGTGATAGTGTATTCATTGTCATTGCTGTGTGTGTCAGCCATGTGAACTGTCGTACATAGTGATAGTGTATTCAGTGTCATTGCTGTGTGTGTCAGCCATGTGAACTGTCGTACATAGTGATAGTGTATTCATTGTCATTGCTGTGTGTGTCAGCCATGTGAACTGTCGTACATAGTGATAGTGTATTCAGTGTCATTGCTGTGTGTGTCAGCCATGTGAACTGTCGTACATAGTGATAGTGTATTCATTGTCATTGCTGTGTGTGTCAGCCATGTGAACTGTCGTACATAGTGATAGTGTATTCAGTGTCATTGCTGTGTGTGTCAGCCATGTGAACTGTCGTACATAGTGATAGTGTATTCAGTGTCATTGCTGTGTGTGTCAGCCATGTGAACTGTCGTACATAGTGATAGTGTATTCAGTGTCATTGCTGTGTGTGTCAGCCATGTGAACTGTCGTACACAGTGATAGTGTATTCATTGTCATTGCTGTGTGTGTCAGCCATGTGAACTGTCGTACATAGTGATAGTGTATTCATTGTCATTGCTGTGTGTGTCAGCCATGTGAACTGTCGTACACAGTGATAGTGTATTCAGTGTCATTGCTGTGTGTGTCAGCCATGTGAACTGTCGTACATAGTGATAGTGTATTCATTGTCATTGCTGTGTGTGTCAGCCATGTGAACTGTCATACATAGTGATAGTGTATTCATTGTCATTGCTGTGTGTGTCAGCCATGTGAACTGTCATACATAGTGATAGTGTATTCATTGTCATTGCTGTGTGTGTCAGCCATGTGAACTGTCATACATAGTGATAGTGTATTCATTGTCATTGCTGTGTGTGTCAGCCATGTGAACTGTCGTACATAGTGATAGTGTATTCATTGTCATTGCTGTGTGTGTCAGCCATGTGAACTGTCGTACATAGTGATAGTGTATTCATTGTCATTGCTGTGTGTGTCAGCCATGTGAACTGTCGTACATAGTGATAGTGTATTCATTGTCATTGCTGTGTGTGTCAGCCATGTGAACCGTCGTACATAGTGATAGTGTATTCAGTGTCATTGCTGTGTGTGTCAGCCATGTGAACCGTCGTACATAGTGATAGTGTATTCAGTGTCATTGCTGTGTGTGTCAGCCATGCAATAGTGTATTCATTGTCATTGCTGTGTGTGTCAGCCATGTGAACTGTCATACATAGTGATAGTGTATTCATTGTCATTGCTGTGTGTTTCAGCCATGTGAACTGTCGTACATAGTGATAGTGTATTCAGTGTCATTGCTGTGTGTTTCAGCCATGTGAACCGTCGTACATAGTGATAGTGTATTCAGTGTCATTGCTGTGTGTTTCAGCCATGTGAACTGTCGTACATAGTGATAGTGTATTCAGTGTCATTGCTGTGTGTTTCAGCCATGTGAACCGACGCACGCAGTATGAGAACCCTGTGTCAGCTGCTAAGAAAGACGAAGGTCAGTGCACCGCACAAACACCATGACGATTGTCACCGTTACCACCATTACCAGTCACTGCTCTGCTAGTTTCTGTTTGTTACATTAGTGTATTACAGTGCACCGCACAAACACCATGATGATTGTCACCGTTACCACCGTTACCAGTCACTGCTCTGCTAGTTTCTGTTTGTTACATTAGTGTATTACAGTGCACCGCACAAACACCATGATTGTCGCTGTTACCACCATTACCAGTCACTGCTCTGCTAGTTGTCCGTCACCATAGGTGAAGGACTTAGCGGTCGGCTGGTTTGTATTTTTTTGTTTTTTGTCCGTGATCGGACTGTGATGGGCTGGTATGTATTTTTGGGGTGTTTTTTTCTGTCTGTCCCAAGGATATCTCGCGAACCGCTTGACTGAATCGCGTCAAATTTTTTGTGCTGGTGTGTCACCATGAGAGGAAGGCATCCGCGCAACATTTTTTGCCGTCGTGACCTTGACCTTGGCGTACGACCTTGAAAACCGAAAATCTTTAAGGGGCCATAACTCCCACACCGTTGGTGTTAGAGTCTTCAAATTTGGCATGTAGGTACTTTGGCTTATGCCCGTTTTGATGGTGGCATACCGATCAAGGTCAAGGTCATGGTCCGGGAGATCAGTAGGCCTTGAAAGTGGTAGGGGTCTACAAATTGGGTTTTCATTTTTGTTAGTCCCCGAGCCGAAGGTCCGTCCGTCCGGTGTCCATCCGGTGTCCGTCCGGTGTCAGTCCGTCCGTCCGGCGTGCCTCCGTCCGGCTATTCGTCCATGTTTCTTAAAAACTATTCAGTCTATCATCATAAAATTTGGTATACTAGTTTGTCAAGATGCAAGCTATCCACTGATGTATTTAGTTTTACATTAAGGTCAAGGTCGCGCCAGTTACGGGGTTCAAACCCCGAAACGCATAATCACTAATATCTCGCGAAGTTTTGCATGTATTTTAATGCAGTTTTTTTCTCAACATTTCTTGATGAATGGTCTATAACACAGTTGTCATTAATTTTTCTGTGCGCGTGTGTGCGCATGATCGCGCACGCTCAAATCACGGGTCCGAACCCCAAGGCTATACATAAAAAACTATTCAGTTACGTGCTGTTTTGATGCGTTTATCTGTACTGACGTGCTGTTTTGATGCGTTTTTATGTATGTGTACAGCCGACACATTCCGATTTCGGAGTACCTCGGCGATGCTGCGAGGGGACTTTGCAGCTGCTCAGCGTTGCACTTGGTTTTTTCCTGTTTTTTTCTGTCTGTCCCAAGGATATCTCCCGAACCGCTTGACCGAATAGCATCAAATTTTGTGTGCTGGTGTGTCACCATGAGAGGAAGGCATCCGTGACCTTGACCTTGGCATACGACCTTGAAAACCGAAAATATTTAAGGGGCCATAACTCCCACACCGTTGGTGTTAGAGTCTTCAAATTTGGAGTGTAGGTACTTTGGCTTATGCCCGTTTTGATGGTGGCATACCGATCAGGGTCAAGGTCACGGTCCGGGAGATCGGTAGGCCTTGAAAGTGGTAGGAAGACATGAACGGTGTAGACAGCTACAACAAACTACTGAGCTAATCACGATGACAATTGTATTGTATTTCAGGTGAAGACATGAACGGTGTAGACAGCTACAACAAACTACTGAGCTAATCACGATGACTATTGTATTGTATTTCAGTAGAAGACTTGAATGGTGTAGACAGCTACAACAAACTACTGAACTAATCACGATGACAATTGTATTTCATGTGAAGACATGAACGGTGTAGACAGCTACAACAAACTACTGAGCTAATCACGATGACAATTGTATTGTATTTCAGGTGAAGACATGAACGGTGTAGACAGCTACAACAAACTACTGAACTAATCACGATGACAATTGTATTTCAGGTGAAGACATGAACGGTGTAGACAGCTACAACAAACTACTGAAGCCGTCCAATCTATCCAACCAGCGCTCTGTCAGTGACAACAGCGTCAACATCAATGGGGGACTCATGAAGCCAGGTCTTTAACCCTGTCTCTCTCTCTCTCTGTCTGTCTGTCTGTCTGTCCGTCTGTCTGTCTGTGTTTCTTACTGTCTGTGTGTTTCTCACTGTCTGTCTGTTTCTTACTGTCTGTCTGTTTCTTACTGTCTGTCTGTTTCTGTCTGTCTGTCTGTTTCTTACTGTCTGTCTGTTTCTTACTGTCTGTCTGTCTGTTTCTTACTGTCTGTCTGTCTGTTTCTTACTGTCTGTCTGTTTCTTACTGTGTGTATTTATCTGTCTGTCTGACCATTTCTACGAATGGTGAACTGATCACAATTAGGCCCCACACTAAAAGACCTGTAGAACATTGTCAAGGCTAGAAGGAATAGGGCAAAGGGAAGTAAGCAGCATTTGCAGAAAGGAGACAGTGACCCGCAGTGCTGTTGTCTCCCTTAGATCGGTACAAGTTTCAAAGGGTTGGTTTTTACTCCAATAGCTTTTATGATTGGTTGACATCAGCTTAAATTTGGGAGCATTAGTAAAGTGAGAGCTCTGCCACTAATGGAAAATCATGCTGCTGCTTAGGCCTTGTGCGCATTAGATCCGCAATCCTCACGTTCCGTGCGTGACCCCCTGCACTGATATCAGAAATACATGGATGGGATTCCGCCTGTAGTGAGCACACTCTTTCATGTTTCTTACCGCCTGTAGTGAGCACACTCTTTCATGTTTCTTACTGCCTGTAATGGGCACACTCTTTCATGTTTCTTACCGCCTGTAGTGAGCACACTCTTTCATGTTTCTTACCGCCTGTAGTGAGCACACTCTTTCATGTTTCTTACCGCCTGTAGTGAGCACACTCTTTCATGTTTCTTACCGCCTGTAGTGGGCACACTCTTTCATGTTTCTTACCGCCTGTAATGGGCACACTCTTTCATGTTTCTTACAGCCTGTAATGGGCACACTCTTTCATGTTTCTTACCGCCTGTAATGGGCACACTCTTTCATGTTTCTTACAGCCTGTAATGGGCACACTCTTTCATGTTTCTTACAGCCTGTAGTGAGCACACTCTTTCATGTTTCTTACCGCCTGTAATGGGCACACTCTTTCATGTTTCTTACCGCCTGTAATGGGCACACTCTTTCATGTTTCTTACCGCCTGTAGTGAGCACACTCTTTCATGTTTCTTACCGCCTGTAATGAGCACACTCTTTCATGTTTCTTACCGCCTGTAGTGAGCACACTCTTTCATGTTTCTTACCGCCTGTAATGAGCACACTCTTTCATGTTTCTTACCACCTGTAATGGGCACACTCTTTCATGTTTCTTACCGCCTGTAATGGGCACACTCTTTCATGTTTCTTACCGCCTGTAGTGAGCACACTCTTTCATGTTTCTTACCGCCTGTAATGGGCACACTCTTTCATGTTTCTTACCGCCTGTAGTGAGCACACTCTTTCATGTTTCTTACCGCCTGTAATGGGCACACTCTTTCATGTTTCTTACCGCCTGTAGTGAGCACACTCTTTCATGTTTCTTACCGCCTGTAATGGGCACACTCTTTCATGTTTCTTACCGCCTGTAATGAGCACACTCTTTCATGTTTCTTACCGCCTGTAGTGAGCACACTCTTTCATGTTTCTTACCGCCTGTAATGGGCACACTCTTTCATGTTTCTTACCGCCTGTAGTGAGCACACTCTTTCATGTTTCTTACTGCCTGTAGTGAGCACACTCTTTCATATTTCTTGCCGCCTGTAATGGGCACACTCTTGTTTCTTGCCGCCTGTAATGGGCACACTCTTTCATGTTTCTTACCGCCTGTAATGGGCACACTCTTTCATGTTTCTTACCGCCTGTAATGGGCACACTCTTTCATGTTTCTTACCGCCTGTAATGGGCACACTCTTTCATGTTTCTTACCGCCTGTAATGGGCACACTCTTTCATGTTTCTTACCGCCTGTAATGGGCACACTCTTTCATGTTTCTTACCGCCTGTAATGGGCACACTCTTTCATGTTTCTTACCACCTGTAATGGGCACTTTCATATTTCTTACTGCATGTAATGGGCACTCTCTTGTTTCTTACCGCCTGTAATGGGCACTCTCTTGTTTCTTACCGCCTGTAATGGGCACACTCTTTCATGTTTCTTACCGCCTGTAATGGGCACACTCTTTCATGTTTCTTACTGCCTGTAATGGGCACACTCTTTCATGTTTCTTACCACCTGTAATGGGCACACTCTTTCATGTTTCTTACCACCTGTAATGGGCACACTTGTTTCTTACCGCCTGTAATGGGCACTTTCATATTTCTTACTGCATGTAATGGGCACTCTCTTGTTTCTTACCGCCTGTAATGGGCACTCTCTTGTTTCTTACTGCCTGTAATAGGCACACTCTTTCATGTTTCTTACCGCCTGTAGTGAGCACACTCTTTCATGTTTCTTACCGCCTGTAATGGGCACACTCTTTCATGTTTCTTACCGCCTGTAATGGGCACACTCTTTCATGTTTCTTACCGCCTGTAATGAGCACACTCTTTCATGTTTCTTACCGCCTGTAGTGAGCACACTCTTTCATGTTTCTTACCGCCTTTAGTGAGCACACTCTTTCATGTTTCTTACCGCCTGTAGTGAGCACACTCTTTCATGTTTCTTACCGCCTGTAATGGGCACACTCTTTCATGTTTCTTACCGCCTGTAATGGGCACACTCTTTCATGTTTCTTACCGCCTGTAGTGAGCACACTCTTTCATGTTTCTTACCGCCTGTAATGGGCACACTCTTTCATGTTTCTTACCGCCTGTAGTGAGCACACTCTTTCATGTTTCTTACCGCCTGTAATGGGCACACTCTTTCATGTTTCTTACCGCCTGTAATGAGCACACTCTTTCATGTTTCTTACCGCCTGTAGTGAGCACACTCTTTCATGTTTCTTACCGCCTGTAATGGGCACACTCTTTCATGTTTCTTACCGCCTGTAGTGAGCACACTCTTTCATGTTTCTTACCGCCTGTAGTGAGCACACTCTTTCATGTTTCTTACCGCCTGTAGTGAGCACACTCTTTCATGTTTCTTACCGCCTGTAATGGGCACACTCTTTCATGTTTCTTACCGCCTGTAATGGGCACACTCTTTCATGTTTCTTACCGCCTGTAGTGAGCACACTCTCATGTTTCTTACCGCCTGTAATGGGCACACTCTTTCATGTTTCTTACCGCCTGTAGTGAGCACACTCTTTCATGTTTCTTACCGCCTGTAATGGGCACACTCTTTCATGTTTCTTACCGCCTGTAATGAGCACACTCTTTCATGTTTCTTACCGCCTGTAGTGAGCACACTCTTTCATGTTTCTTACCGCCTGTAATGGGCACACTCTTTCATGTTTCTTACCGCCTGTAGTGAGCACACTCTTTCATGTTTCTTACTGCCTGTAGTGAGCACACTCTTTCATATTTCTTGCCGCCTGTAATGGGCACACTCTTGTTTCTTGCCGCCTGTAATGGGCACACTCTTTCATGTTTCTTACCGCCTGTAATGGGCACACTCTTTCATGTTTCTTACCGCCTGTAATGGGCACACTCTTTCATGTTTCTTACCGCCTGTAGTGAGCACACTCTTTCATGTTTCTTACCGCCTGTAATGGGCACACTCTTTCATGTTTCTTACCGCCTGTAGTGAGCACACTCTTTCATGTTTCTTACCGCCTGTAATGAGCACACTCTTTCATGTTTCTTACCGCCTGTAGTGAGCACACTCTTTCATGTTTCTTACCGCCTGTAGTGAGCACACTCTTTCATGTTTCTTACCGCCTGTAGTGAGCACACTCTTTCATGTTTCTTACCGCCTGTAATGGGCACACTCTTTCATGTTTCTTACCGCCTGTAATGGGCACACTCTTTCATGTTTCTTACCGCCTGTAGTGAGCACACTCTTTCATGTTTCTTACCGCCTGTAATGGGCACACTCTTTCATGTTTCTTACCGCCTGTAGTGAGCACACTCTTTCATGTTTCTTACCGCCTGTAATGGGCACACTCTTTCATGTTTCTTACCGCCTGTAATGAGCACACTCTTTCATGTTTCTTACCGCCTGTAGTGAGCACACTCTTTCATGTTTCTTACCGCCTGTAATGGGCACACTCTTTCATGTTTCTTACCGCCTGTAGTGGGCACACTCTTTCATGTTTCTTACCGCCTGTAGTGAGCACACTCTTTCATGTTTCTTACCGCCTGTAGTGAGCACACTCTTTCATGTTTCTTACCGCCTGTAATGGGCACACTCTTTCATGTTTCTTACCGCCTGTAATGGGCACACTCTTTCATGTTTCTTACCGCCTGTAGTGAGCACACTCTTGTTTCTTACCGCCTGTAATGGGCACACTCTTTCATGTTTCTTACCGCCTGTAGTGAGCACACTCTTTCATGTTTCTTACCGCCTGTAATGGGCACACTCTTTCATGTTTCTTACCGCCTGTAATGAGCACACTCTTTCATGTTTCTTACCGCCTGTAGTGAGCACACTCTTTCATGTTTCTTACCGCCTGTAATGGGCACACTCTTTCATGTTTCTTACCGCCTGTAGTGAGCACACTCTTTCATGTTTCTTACCGCCTGTAGTGAGCACACTCTTTCATGTTTCTTACCGCCTGTAGTGAGCACACTCTTTCATGTTTCTTACCGCCTGTAATGGGCACACTCTTTCATGTTTCTTACCGCCTGTAATGGGCACACTCTTTCATGTTTCTTACCGCCTGTAGTGAGCACACTCTTTCATGTTTCTTACCGCCTGTAATGGGCACACTCTTTCATGTTTCTTACCGCCTGTAGTGAGCACACTCTTTCATGTTTCTTACCGCCTGTAATGGGCACACTCTTTCATGTTTCTTACCGCCTGTAATGTCTTTCATGTTTCTTACCGCCTGTAGTGAGCACACTCTTTCATGTTTCTTACCGCCTGTAATGGGCACACTCTTTCATGTTTCTTACCGCCTGTAGTGAGCACACTCTTTCATGTTTCTTACTGCCTGTAGTGAGCACACTCTTTCATATTTCTTGCCGCCTGTAATGGGCACACTCTTGTTTCTTGCCGCCTGTAATGGGCACACTCTTTCATGTTTCTTACCGCCTGTAATGGGCACACTCTTTCATGTTTCTTACCGCCTGTAATGGGCACACTCTTTCATGTTTCTTACCGCCTGTAGTGAGCACACTCTTTCATGTTTCTTACAGCCTGTAATGGGCACACTCTTTCATGTTTCTTACCGCCTGTAGTGAGCACACTCTTTCATGTTTCTTACCGCCTGTAATGGGCACACTCTTTCATGTTTCTTACCGCCTGTAGTGAGCACACTCTTTCATGTTTCTTACTGCCTGTAATGGGCACACTCTTTCATGTTTCTTACACACTCTTGTTTCTTGCCGCCTGTAATGGGCACACTCTTTCATGTTTCTTACCGCCTGTAATGGGCACACTCTTTCATGTTTCTTACCGCCTGTAATGGGCACACTCTTTCATGTTTCTTATGTAGTGAGCACACTCTTTCATGTTTCTTACAGCCTGTAATGGGCACACTCTTTCATGTTTCTTACCGCCTGTAATGGGCACACTCTTTCATGTTTCTTACAGCCTGTAGTGAGCACACTCTTTCATGTTTCTTACCGCACACTGTTTCTTACCGCCTGTAGCACACTCTTTCATGTTTCTTACCGCCTGTAATGGGCACACTCTTTCATGTTTCTTACCGCCTGTAATGGGCACACACTCTTTCATGTTTCTTACCGCCTGTAGTGAGCCACTCTTTCATGTTTCTTACAGTGTAATGGGCACACTCTTTCATGTTTCTTACCGCCTGTAATGGCACACTCTTTCATGTTTCTTACCGCCTGTAGTGAGCACACTCTTTCATGTTTCTTACCGCCTGTAATGGGCACACTCTTTCATGTTTCTTACCGCCTGTAATGGGCACACTCTTTCATGTTTCTTACCGCCTGTAGTGAGCACACTCTTTCATGTTTCTTACCGCCTGTAGTGAGCACACTCTTTCATGTTTCTTACCGCCTGTAATGGGCACACTCTTTCATGTTTCTTACAGCCTGTAATGGGCACACTCTTTCATGTTTCTTACCGCCTGTAGTGAGCACACTCTTTCATGTTTCTTACCGCCTGTAATGGGCACACTCTTTCATGTTTCTTACCGCCTGTAGTGAGCACACTCTTTCATGTTTCTTACCGCCTGTAATGGGCACACTCTTTCATGTTTCTTACCGCCTGTAATGAGCACACTCTTTCATGTTTCTTACCGCCTGTAGTGAGCACACTCTTTCATGTTTCTTACCGCCTGTAATGGGCACACTCTTTCATGTTTCTTACCGCCTGTAGTGAGCACACTCTTTCATGTTTCTTACTGTAGTGAGCACACTCTTTCATGTTTCTTACCGCCTGTACACACTCTTTCATGTTTCTTACCGCCTGTAATGGGCACACTCTTTCATGTTTCTTACCGCCTGTAATGGGCACACTCTTTCATGTTTCTTACCGCCTGTAATGGGCACACTCTTTCATGTTTCTTACCGCCTGTAGTGAGCACACTCTTTCATGTTTCTTACCGCCTGTAATGGGCACACTCTTTCATGTTTCTTACCGCCTGTAGTGAGCACACTCTTTCATGTTTCTTACCGCCTGTAATGGGCACACTCTTTCATGTTTCTTACCGCCTGTAGTGAGCACACTCTTTCATGTGTAATGGGCACACTCTTTCACCGCCTGTAATGTAATGGGCACACTCTTTCATGTTTCTTACCGCCTGTAATGGGCACACTCTTTCATGTTTCTTACCGCCTGTAATGGGCACACTCTTGTTTCTTACCGCCTGTAATGGGCACACTCTTTCATGTTTCTTACCGCCTGTAATGGGCACACTCTTTCATGTTTCTTACCGCCTGTAATGGGCACACTCTTTCATGTTTCTTACCGCCTGTAATGGGCACACTCTTTCATGTTTCTTACCGCCTGTAATGGCACACTTGCACACTCTTTCATATTTCTTACTTGTAATGCCTGTACCGCCTGTAATGGGCACACTCTTGTTTCTTACCGCCTGTAATGGGCACACTCTTTCATGTTTCTTACCGCCTGTAATGGGCACACTCTTTCATGTTTCTTACCGCCTGTAATGGGCACACTCTTTCTTGTTTCTTACCGCCTGTAATGGGCACACTTTTCATGTTTCTTACCGCCTGTAGTGAGCACACTCTTTCATGTTTCTTACCGCCTGTAATGGGCACACTCTTTCATGTTTCTTACCGCCTGTAATGGGCACACTCTTTCATGTTTCTTACCGCCTGTAATGAGCACACTCTTTCATGTTTCTTACCGCCTGTAGTGAGCACACTCTTTCATGTTTCTTACACACACTCTTTCATGTTTCTTACCGCCTGTAATGGGCACACTCTTTCATGTTTCTTACCGCCTGTAATGGGCACACTCTTTCATGTTTCTTACCGCCTGTAATGTTTCTTACCGCCTGCACACTCTTTCATGTTTCTTACCGCCTGTAATGGGCACACTCTTTCATGTTTCTTACTGCCTGTAATGCACACTCTTTCATGTTTCTTACAGCCTGTAGTGAGCACACTCTTTCATGTTTCTTACAGCCTGTAATGGGCACACTCTTTCATTGTAATGGGCACACTCTTCTTACCGCCTGTAATGGGCACACTCTTTCATGTTTCTTACAGCCTGTAATGGGCACACTCTTTCATGTTTCTTACCGCCTGTAATGGGCACACTCTTTCATGTTTCTTACTCACACTCTTTCATGTTTCTTACCGCCTGTAGTGAGCACACTCTTTCATGTTTCTTACCGCCTGTAATGGGCACACTCTTTCATGTTTCTTACATGTAGTGGGCACACTCTTTCATGTTTCTTACAGCCTGTAATGGGCACACTCTTTCATGTTTCTTACCGCCTGTAATGGGCACACTCTTTCATGTTTCTTACCGCCTGTAGTGAGCACACTCTTTCATGTTTCTTACCGCCTGTAATGGGCACACTCTTTCATGTTTCTTACCGCCTGTAGTGAGCACACTCTTTCATGTTTCTTACCGCCTGTAATGGGCACACTCTTTCATGTTTCTTACCGCCTGTAATGGGCACACTCTTTCATGTTTCTTACCGCCTGTAGTGAGCACACTCTTTCATGTTTCTTACCGCCTGTAATGGGCACACTCTTTCATGTTTCTTACCGCCTGTAGTGAGCACACTCTTTCATGTTTCTTACCGCCTGTAGTGAGCACACTCTTTCATGTTTCTTACCGCCTGTAATGGGCACACTCTTTCATGTTTCTTACCGCCTGTAATGGGCACACTCTTTCATGTTTCTTACCGCCTGTAATGGGCACACTCTTTCATGTTTCTTACCGCCTGTAATGGGCACACTCTTTCATGTTTCTTACCACCTGTAATGGGCACTTTCATATTTCTTACTGCACACTCTTTCTTACCGCCTGTAATTCTTTGTTTCTTACCGCCTGTAATGGGCACACTCTTTCATGTTTCTTACCGCCTGTAATGGGCACACTCTTTCATGTTTCTTACAGCCTGTAATGGGCACACTCTTTCATGTTTCTTACACCGCCTGTAATGGGCACACTCTTTCATGTTTCTTACCGCCTGTAATGGGCACACTCTTTCATGTTTCTTACCGCCTGTAATGGGCTTACATGCTTACTGTAATGGGCACACTCTTGTTTCTTACCGCCTGTAATGGGCACTCTCTTGTTTCTTACTGCCTGTAATGGGCACACTCTTTCATGTTTCTTACCGCCTGTAATGGGCACACTCTTTCATGTTTCTTACAGCCTGTAATGGGCACACTCTTTCATGTTTCTTACCGCCTGTAATGGGCACACTCTTTCATGTTTCTTACATGTTTCTTACCTGTAATGGGCACACTCTTTCATGTTTCTTACCGCCTGTAATGAGCACACTCTTTCATGTTTCTTACCGCCTGTAATGGGCACACTCTTTCATGTTTCTTACCGCCTGTAATGGGCACACTCTTACCGCCTGTAATGGGCACACTCTTTCATGTTTCTTACATGTTTCTTACCGCCTGTAATGAGCACACTCTTTCATGTTTCTTACCGCCTGTAATGAGCACACTCTTTCATGTTTCTTACCGCTGTAATGTAATGTTTCTTACCGCCTGTACACACTCTTTCATGTTTCTTACCGCCTGTAGTGAGCACACTCTTTCATGTTTCTTACCGCCTGTAGTGGGCACACTCTTTCATGTTTCTTACCGCCTGTAATGGGCACACTCTTTCATGTTTCTTACCGCCTGTAATGGGCACACTCTTTCATGTTTCTTACCGCCTGTAATGGGCACACTCTTTCATGTTTCTTACCGCCTGTAATGGGCACACTCTTTCATGTTTCTTACCGCCTGTAATGGGCACACTCTTTCATGTTTCTTACCGCCTGTAATGGGCACACTCTTTCATGTTTCTTACCGCCTGTAATGAGCACACTCTTTCATGTTTCTTACCGCCTGTGGGCACACTCTTTCATGTTTCTTACCGCCTGTAATGGGCACACTCTTTCATGTTTCTTACCGCCTGTACACACTCTTTCATGTTTCTTACTGCCTGTAGTGAGCACACTCTTTCATATTTCTTACCGCCTGTAATGGGCACACTCTTTCATGTTTCTTACAGCCTGTAATGGGCACACTCTTTCATGTTTCTTACAGCCTGTAATGGGCACACTCTTTCATGTTTCTTACCGCCTGTAATGGGCTGTACCGCCTGTAGGAGCACACTCTTTCATGTTTCTTACCGCCTGTAATGGGCACACTCTGTTTCTTACCGCCTGTAGTGAGCACACTCTGTTTCTTACCGCCTGTAATGGGCACACTCTTTCATGTTTCTTACTGCCTGTAGTGAGCACACTCTTTCATGTTTCTTACCGCCTGTAATGGGCACACTCTTGTTTCTTACCGCCTGTAATGGGCACACTCTTTCATGTTTCTTACCGCCTGTAATGGGCACACTCTTTCATGTTTCTTACCACCTGTAATGGGCACTTTCATGTTTCTTACTGCCTGTAATGGGCACACTCTTTCATGTTTCTTACTGTAATGGGCACACTCTTTCATGTTTCTTACAGCCTGTAATGGCACACTCTTTCATGTTTCTTACAGCCTGTAATGGGCACACTCTTTCATGTTTCTTACCGCCTGTAATGGGCACACTCTTTCATGTTTCTTACCGCCTGTAATGGGCACACTCTTTCATGTTTCTTACAGCCTGTAATGGGCACACTCTTTCATGTTTCTTACCGCCTGTAATGGGCACACTCTTTCATGTTTCTTACCGCCTGTAATGGGCACTCTTGTTTCTTACCGCCTGTAATGGGCACTCTCTTGTTTCTTACTGCCTGTAATGGGCACTCTCTTTCATGTTTCTTACCGCCTGTAATGGGCACACTCTTTCATGTTTCTTACCGCCTGTAATGGGCACACTCTTTCATGTTTCTTACCGCCTGTAGTGAGCACACTCTTTCATGGCCTGCACACTCTTTCATGTTTCTTACCGCCTGTAATGGGCACACTCTTTCATGTTTCTTACCGCCTGTAATGGGCACACTCTTTCATGTTTCTTACCGCCTGTAGTGAGCACACTCTTTCATGTTTCTTACCGCCTGTAGTGAGCACACTCTTTCATGTTTCTTACCGCCTGTAATGGGCACACTCTTTCATGTTTCTTACCGCCTGTAGTGGGCACACTCTTTCATGTTTCTTACCGCCTGTAATGGGCACACTCTTTCATGTTTCTTACCGCCTGTAATGGGCACACTCTTTCATGTTTCTTACCGCCTGTAATGGGCACACTCTTTCATGTTTCTTACTGCCTGTAGTGAGCACACTCTTTCATGTTTCTTACAGCCTGTAGTGAGCACACTCTTTCATGTTTCTTACAGCCTGTAGTGAGCACACTCTTTCATATTTCTTGCCGCCTGTAATGGGCACACTCTTTCATGTTTCTTACCGCCTGTAATGGGCACACTCTTTCATGTTTCTTACTGCCTGTAATGGGCACACTCTTTCATGTTTCTTACTGCCTGTAATGGGCACACTCTTTCATGTTTCTTACCGCCTGTAGTGAGCACACTCTTTCATGTTTCTTACTGCCTGTAGTGAGCACACTCTTTCATGTTTCTTACCGCCTGTAATGGGCACACTCTTTCATGTTTCTTACCGCCTGTAGTGAGCACACTCTTTCATGTTTCTTACTGCCTGTAGTGAGCACACTCTTTCATGTTTCTTACTGCCTGTAGTGGGCACACTCTTTCATATTTCTTACCGCCTGTAATGGGCACACTCTTGTTTCTTACCGCCTGTAATGGGCACACTCTTTCATGTTTCTTACTGCCTGTAATGGGCACACTCTTTCATGTTTCTTACTGCCTGTAATGGGCACACTCTTTCATGTTTCTTACCACCTGTAGTGAGCACACTCTTTCATGTTTCTTACTGCCTGTAATGGGCACACTCTTTCATGTTTCTTACCACCTGTAATGGGCACACTTGTTTCTTACCGCCTGTAATGGGCACTTTCATATTTCTTACTGCATGTAATGGGCACTCTCTTGTTTCTTACCGCCTGTAATGGGCACTCTCTTGTTTCTTACCGCCTGTAATGGGCACTCTCTTGTTTCTTACCGCCTGTAATGGGCACTCTTTCATATTTCTTACTGCATGTAATGGGCACTCTCTTGTTTCTTACCGCCTGTAATGGACACTCTCTTGTTTCTTACCGCCTGTAATGGGCACTCATATTTCTTACTGCATGTAATGGGCACTCTTGTTTCTTACCGCCTGTAATGGGCACTCTTTCATATTTCTTACTGCATGTAATGGGCACTCTCTTGTTTCTTACCACCTGTAATGGGCACACTTGTTTCTTACCACCTGTAATGGGCACTCTTTCATATTTCTTACTGCATGTAATGGGCACTCTCTTGTTTCTTACCGCCTGTAATGGCCACACTCTTGTTTCTTACCGCCTGTAATGGGCACTTTCATGTTTCTTACCGCCTGTAGTGGGCACTTTCATGTTTCTTACCGCCTGTAGTGGGCACTCTCTTGTTTCTTACCGCCTGTAATGGGCACAATCTTCCATATTTCTTACTTCCACATTTTGGTTTGTGGATTGCATGTGGGTTTCCGCGCGTATATATGTGCTCAGTCTAAATCTGTGATAAAATACTGTGACTGTCACACTAGGGGGCATTGGTACTGGTTCTATGTAATAAAATACTGTGACTGTCACACTAGGGGGCATTGGTACTGGTTCTATGTAATAAAATACTGTGACTGTCACACTAGGGGGCATTGGTACTGGTTCTATGTAATAAAAGACTGTGACTGTCACACTAGGGGGCATTGGTACTGGTTCTATGTAATAAAATACTGTGACTGTCACACTAGGGGGCATTGGTACTGGTTCTATGTAATAAAATACTGTGACTGTCACACTAGGGGGCATTGGTACTGGTTCTATGTAATAAAATACTGTGACTGTCACACTAGGGGGCATTGGTACTGGTTCTATGTAATAAAATACTGTGACTGTCAAACTAGGGGGCATTGGTACTGGCTCTGTCCGTCTGTCTGT
Source organism: Phymorhynchus buccinoides (assembly GCA_017654935.2). NCBI lineage: Eukaryota > Metazoa > Mollusca > Gastropoda > Neogastropoda > Raphitomidae > Phymorhynchus > Phymorhynchus buccinoides. The sequence continues at coordinate 63,000,424 of CM065687.1, forward strand.
CTGTCTCTCTGTATGTCTGTCTGTCTCTCTGTCTGTCAGTGACAACAGCTTCAATATTAATGGAGGACTCATGAAGCCAAGTCTGTTTGTCTGTCTGTGATAACAAATTCATTGGAAAAAGACAGTCTTGTCTGCATCTGTATGTGTGTTTCTTACTGTCTGTCTGTTTCTTACTGTCTGTCTGTTTCTTACTGTCTGTTTCTTACTGTCTGTCTGTTTTTTACTGTCTGTCTGTTTTTTACTGTCTGTTTCTTACTGTCTGTCTGTTTCTTACTGTCTGTCTGTTTCTGTCTGTCTGTTTCTTACTGTCTGTCTGT
>CM065687.1:63005740-63028240 GCA_017654935.2 Phymorhynchus buccinoides
ATGAGAAAGTAAAAGGTGATGATGATGGTGCAGTGATGATGGTGATGATGATGATGGTGCAGTGATGATGATGATGATGGTGCAGTGATGATGATGATGGTGCAGTGATGATGGTGATGATGATGGTGCAGTGATGATGGTGATGGTGCAGTGATGATGATTGTGATTATGGTAATGATGATGATGATGATAATGATGATGGTAATGATATGATGATGGTAATGATGATGATGATGGTGATGATGATGATGATGATGATGATGATGATGGTGATGATGATGATGGTAATGATGAAGATGATGATGATGATGTTTCAGGCGATGTTATCGTCTTTGTCAACACGACCTGTGTTCTGGGCTCCATGATGATGGTGATGATGATGATTATGGTGATGATGATGTTGATGGTGATGATGATTATGGTGATGATGATGATGATGGTGATGATGATGATGGTAATGATGAAGATGATGTTTCAGGCGATGTTATCGTCTTTGTCAACACAACCTGTGTTCTGGGCTCCATGATGATGATGATGGTGATGATGATGGTGATGTTGATGATGATGGTGATGATGATTATGGTGATGATGATAATGATGATGGTGATGATAATGATGATGGTGATGATGATGATGATGATGATGATGATGGTGTTGATGATGGCAGGGTTCGTACAGGGTCCTTGAAACCTTGAAAAGTACTGGGAAATTGACATGGCCTTTTCCAGGGCTTGAAAAGTGCTTGAAAAACGGCAAAGGCCCCAAAACTCCTGGAAAAGTCCTGGAATTTTCAAAATCGTCTGACCACGTCCTTAATCTCAATCCATCAAAGTCAAAATCTCTCCGGCACAAGAAATTTGAAGGTTAAAACTAAATTCAAATAAAAAAACCATAAAAAAAACCTATTAAGGTCATACTGATATCGCAATCATAGCAGACGACATTTGCGCGAGTTGTCTGCCGCTGAAATTACTTCCCTTTACCGTACTTCCGTTTTCCAGCAAAATGGAGTTGGCTGGAAAAAAAAAGAATATCAGAGCTGGTTAGCTCCGTCAACAGATAGTTCAAAACTGAAAGCTAGCTGCACAGTGTGCAAACAGAACTTTGACATCACCAGCATGGACGAGAGTGCTGTAAAAAGCCATTGTCACGGCCAGAAGCACAAGCAACTCAGGCGGGAACGAAACCGACATTGACCGGTATGCCACTTTGCCAGATTGAGTCCTTGAAATTTAGTAAACTGGTCCTGGAATAGTCCTGGAATTTTTTTGACACAGATCTCTACGAACCCTGTGATGGTAATGGTAATGATGATGATGATGGTACTGATGATGGTGATGATAATGGTGATGATGATGATGGTAATGATGATGTTTCAGGTGATGATGGTGATGATGACGATGATGATGGTGATGATGATGATAATGTTAATGATGATGATGGTGATAATGATGATGATGATGGTGGTAATGATGATGATGATGGTGATAATGATGATGATGGTGATGATGATGGTGATGATAATGTTTCAGGTGATGATGATGATGATGATGGTAATGATGATGATGGTAATGACGGTAATGATGGTGATGGTGATGGTGGTGATGATGTTTCAGGTGATGTGATCGTCTTTGTCAACACGATGGTGATGATGTTTCAGGCGATGTGATCGTCTTTGTCAACACGACCTGTGTTCTGGGCTACATGATGATGATGATGGTGATGATGTTTCAGGTGATGTGATCGTCTTTGTCAACACGACCTGTGTTCTGGGCTACATGATGATGATGATGGTGATGATGTTTCAGGCGATGTGATCGTCTTTGTCAACATGACCTGTGTTCTGGGCTACATGGTGATGATGAAGAAGATGATGATGATGATGGTGATGATGATGATGGTGGTGATGATGATGATGGTGGTGATGATGATGATGATGTTTCAGGCGATGTGATGGTCTTTGTCAACACGACCTGTGTTCTGGGCTACATGGTGATGATGGTGATGATGTTTCAGGCGATGTGATGGTCTTTGTCAACACGACCTGTGTTCTGGGCTACATGGTGATGATGATGATGATGATGGTGATGATGTTTCAGGCAGTGTGATGGTCTTTGTCAACACGACCTGTGTTCTGGGCTACATGGTGATGATGGTGATGATGTTTCAGGCGATGTGATCATCTTTGTCAACACGACCTGTGTTCTGGGCTACATGGTGATGATGATGATGATGATGGTGATGATGTTTCAGGCGATGTGATCGTCTTTGTCAACACGACCTGTGTTCTGGGCTACATGGTGATGGTGATGATGTTTCAGGCGATGTGATCGTCTTTGTCAACACGACCTGTGTTCTGGGCTACATGGTGATGATGAAGATGATGATGGTGATGATGTTTCAGGCGATGTGATGGTCTTTGTCAACATGACCTGTGTTCTGGGCTACATGGTGATGATGAAGATGATGATGGTGATGATGTTTCAGGTGATGTGATCGTCTTTGTCAACACGACCTGTGTTCTGGGCTACATGGTGATGATGGTGATGATGTTTCAGGCGATGTGATCGTCTTTGTCAACACGACCTGTGTTCTAGGCTCCGTGATGATGATGATGGTGATGATGTTTCAGGCGATGTGATCGTCTTTGTCAACACGACCTGTGTTCTGGGCCCCGTGATGATGTTGATGGTGATGATGTTTCAGGCGATGTGATCGTCTTTGTCAACACGACCTGTGTTCTGGGCTACACCCACCAGGATGTTGTCAGTCTCTTCCAGACCATCCCCCCGGGAGAGACAGTCACGCTGGAGATCTGCCGCGGATACCCCTTGCCCTTTGACCCCGATGACCCCAACACGGAAATCGTCACCACGGTGGCCGTGAACTTACCTCAGGAAGGGTCCACCGACCACCCCCCGGGACAGTCCATTTTGGGGGTCAGCAGCGATTTGAACTCTTCCAACCGCAGTTTGAAGTCGCTGCCTGACCTGGCGCGGTCTGCCAATGTGAACTGTGGCATGTCGTCATCGCAGCACAGTGTGCAGGGGGAGCTGAAGGCACTGTCGCAGCAAGGCAACGGCCCCCCAGATCTTGTGACCGGCTCCAGCAAGCCGGAAATCTTTACCATTAACATTGTCAGGGGACCTATGGGGTTTGGGTTCACCATTGCTGATAGTCCTTATGGACAGAAGGTCAGTGTGTGTAGTGACCCTGTGTGTAGTGTGTAGTGTGTAGTGACCCTGTGTGTAGTGTGTAATGACCATTAACATTGTCAGGGGACCTATGGGCTTTGGGTTCACCATTGCTGATAGTCCTTATGGACAGAAGGTCAGTGTGTGTAGTGACCCTGTGTGTAGTGACCCTGTGTGTAGTGTGTAGTGACCCTGTGTGTAGTGTGTAGTGACCATTAACATTGTCAGGGGACCTATGGGCTTTGGGTTCACCATTGCTGATAGTCCTTATAGTCAGTGTGTGTGCGAACGAACAAATGGAATTTTATTTATACAGGGTAATGAGGTAAGTATACATACTTTTTTTACACCCAGCCCTGTGGTAAACGAAAATATTGAATAAACAATTATTAAAACAAAAAACATGCAATGAAAGAAAATAATAAACTACAACCATGAATAGCATGTCATAAGTGAAAATGGAGAGAGAGAGAGAGAGAGAGAGCGCGAGCGAGCGCGCGCACGCACGCAAGCAAAGGAATACAAGGAGAGAGAGAGAGAGAGTGTAGTGATCCTGTGTGTAGTGACCTAGTGTGTAGTGATCCTGTGTGTAGTGACCCTGTGTGTAGTGACCTAGTGTGTAGTGATCCTGTGTGTAGTGACCTAGTGTGTAGTGTGTAGGGACCCTGTGTATAGTGACCTAGTGTGTAGTGACCCTGTGTGTAGTGACCCTGTGCATAGTGTGTAGTGACCCTGTGTGTAGTGACCTAGTGTGTAGTGATCCTGTGTGTAGTGACCCTGTGTGTAGTGACCTAGTGTGTAGTGATCCTGTGTGTAGTGTGTAGTGACCCTGTGTGTAGTGACTGTGTGTAGTGACCCTGTTTGTAGTGTGTAGTGACCCTGTGTGTAGTGTGTAGTGACCCTGTGTGTGTGTAGTATGTTGATGTTGGTAGACAGATGACAAACTACATGAAATTAACAGTATTTATGTGTACGACCGTTCATCCACTGACCTCAATGTGTTCCCCAATGTTCATTGTATTGTAGTTCATCCACTGACCTCAGTGTATTCCCCAATGTTCATTGTAGTTCATCCACTGACCTCAATGTGTTCCCCAATGTTCATTGTATTGTAGTTCATCCACTGACCTCAATGTGTTCCCCAATGTTCATTGTATTGTAGTTCATCCACTGACCTCAATGTGTTCCCCATTGTTCATTGTAGTTCATCCACTGACCTCAATGTGTTCCCCAATGTTCATTGTATTGCATTGTAGTTCATCCACTAACCTCAGTGTGTTCCCCAATGTTCATTGTATTGTAGTTCATCCACTGACCTCAATGTGTTCCCCAATGTTCATTGTATTGTAGTTCATCCACTGACCTCAATGTGTTCCCCAATGTTCATTGTATTGTATTGTAGTTCATCCACTGACCTCAATGTGTTCCCCAATGTTCATTGTATTGTATTGTAGTTCATCCACTGACCTCAATGTGTTCCCCAATGTTCATTGTATTGTAGTTCATCCACTGACCTCAATGTGTTCCCATTGTTCATTGTATTGTAGTTCATCCACTGACCTCAATGTGTTCCCCAATGTTCATTGTATTGTAGTTCATCCACTGACCTCAATGTGTTCCCCAATGTTCATTGTATTGTAGTTCATCCACTGACCTCAATGTGTTCCCCAATGTTCATTGTATTGTAGTTCATCCACTGACCTCAATGTGTTCCCATTGTTCATTGTATTGTATTGTAGTTCATCCACTGACCTCAATGTGTTCCCCCAATGTTCATTGTAGTATTGTATTGTAGTTCATCCACTGACCTCAATGTGTTCCCCAATGTTCATTGTATTGCATTGTAGTTCATCCACTGACCTCAGTGTGTTCCCCAATGTTCATTGTATTGTATTGTGGTTCATCCACTGACCTCAGTGTGTTCCCCAATGTTCATTGTATTGTAGTTCATCCACTGACCTCAATGTGTTCCCCAATGTTCATTGTATTGTATTGTGGTTCATCCACTGACCTCAATGTGTTCCCCAATGTTCATTGTAGTTCATCCACTGACCTCAATGTGTTCCCCAATGTTCATTGTAGTTCATCCACTGACCTCAATGTGTTCCCCAATGTTCATTGTATTGTATTGTAGTTCATCCAATGACCTCAATGTGTTCCCCAATGTTCATTGTATTGTAGTTCATCCACTGACCTCAATGTGTTCCTCAATGTTCATTGTAGTTCATCCACTGACCTCAATGTGTTCCCCAATGTTCGTTGTAGTTCATCCACTGACCTCAATGTGTTCCCCAATGTTCATTGTATTGTAGTTCATCCACCGACCTCAATGTGTTCCCCAATGTTCATTGTATTGTATTGTAGTTCATCCACTGACCTCAATGTGTTCCCCAATGTTCATTGTAGTTCATCCACTGACCTCAATGTGTTCCCCAATGTTCATTGTATTGTATTGTAGTTCATCCACTGACCTCAATGTGTTCCCCAATGTTCATTGTATTGTAGTTCATCCACCGACCTCAATGTGTTCCCCAATGTTCATTGTAGTTCATCCACTGACCTCAATGTGTTCCCCAATGTTCATTGTATTGTAGTTCATCCACTGACCTCAATGTGTTCCCCAATGTTCATTGTATTGTAGTTCATCCACTGACCTCAATGTGTTCCCCAATGTTCATTGTATTGTAGTTCATCCACTGACCTCAATGTGTTCCCCAATGTTCATTGTAGTTCATCCACTGACCTCAATGTGTTCCCCAATGTTCATTGTATTGTAGTTCATCCACTGACCTCAATGTGTTCCCCATTGTTCATTGTATTGTTTTGTAGTTCAGGTGAAGTATATTTTAGACAAACATTGCTGCAAGATGATTCAGTCAGAAATCAACAGATTCATACTCAGTATACTTGCTACCACGTGCTAACTTTTATGCCAATGACTGTTCTTTATTTCATTCTGTTGCTAATGTTCAACATGTCACAGTTTTTATCATTCTGTTACTAATGTTCAACATGTCAGTTTTTATCATTCTGTTACTAATGTTCAGCATGTCACAGTTTTTATTATTCTGTTACTATTCAGCATGTCACAGTTTTTATGCCAATGACTTCTTTATTTCATTCTGTTACTAATGTTCAACATGTCACAGTTTTTATCATTCTCTTACTAATGTTCAGCATGTCACAGTTTTTATCATTCTCTTACTAATGTTCAGCATGTCACAGTTTTTATCATTATGTTACTAATGTTCAGCATGTCACAGTTTTTATCATTCTGTTACTAATGTTCAGCATGTCACAGTTTTTATCATTCTCTTACTAATGTTCAGCATGTCACAGTTTTTATCATTATGTTACTAATGTTCAGCATGTCACAGTTTTTATCATTCTCTTACTAATGTTCAGCATGTCACAGTTTTTATCATTCTGTTACTAATGTTCAGCATGTCACAGTTTTTATCATTCTGTTACTAATGTTCAGCATGTCACAGTTTTTATCATTCTGTTACTAATGTTCAGCATGTCACAGTTTTTATCATTCTCTTACTAATGTTCAGAATGTCAGTTTTTATCATTATGTTACTAATGTTCAACATGTCACAGTTTTTATCATTCTCTTACTAATGTTCAGCATGTCACAGTTTTTATAATTTGCATTTTTGTCTGCAGGTGAAGCAGATTCTGGACAAGCCGCGGTGCAAGACATTACAGGAGAGCGACTTATTGCAGGAAATCAACGGCATTGACGTGCGTCACATGACTCACGCCCAGATTGTACAGGTGTTGAAAGACTGCCCCATCGGCTCTGAGACACACATCGTAGTGCAGAGGGGAGGTCAGTGGTACATTGTTATTGACAGTGATAGAATTACACTGAGACACACATCGTAGTGCAGAGGGGAGGTCAGTGGTACATTGTTATTGACAGTGATAGAATTACACTGAGACACACATCGTAGTGCAGAGGGGAGGTCAGTGGTACATTGTTATTGACGGTGATAGAATTACACTGAGACACACATCGTAGTGCAGAGGGGAGGTCAGTGGTACATTGTTATTGATGGTGATAGAATTACACTGAGACACACATGCTGGTGCAGAGGGGAGGTCAGTGGTACATTGTTATTGACGGTGATTGAATTACACTGAGACACACATGCTGGTGCAGAGGGGAGGTCAGTGGTACATTGTTATTGACGGTGATAGAATTACACTGAGACACACATCGGTGTGCAGAGGGGAGGTCAGTGGTACATTGTTGTTGACGGTGATTGAATTACACTGAGACACACATCGGTGTGCAGAGGGGAGGTCAGTGGTACATTGTTGTTGACGGTGATAGAATTACACTGAGACACACATCGGTGTGCAGAGGGGAGGTCAGTGGTACATTGTTATTGACAGTGATAGAATTACACTGAGACACACATCGGTGTGCAGAGGGGAGGTCAGTGGTACATTGTTATTGACGGTGATAGAATTACACTGAGACACACATCGGTGTGCAGAGGGGAGGTCAGTGGTACATTGTTATTGACGGTGATAGAATTACACTGAGACACACATCGGTGTGCAGAGGGGAGGTCAGTGGTACATTGTTATTGACGGTGATTGAATTACACTGAGACACACATCGCTGGTGCAGAGGGGAGGTCAGTGGTACATTGTTATTGACGGTGATTGAATTACACTGAGACACACATCGGTGTGCAGAGGGGAGGTCAGTGGTACATTGTTATTGACGGTGATTGAATTACACTGAGACACACATCGGTGTGCAGAGGGGAGGTCAGTGGTACATTGTTATTGACGGTGATAGAATTACACTGAGACACACATCGGTGTGCAGAGGGGAGGTCAGTGGTACATTGTTGTTGACGGTGATTGAATTACACTGAGACACACATCGGTGTGCAGAGGGGAGGTCAGTGGTACATTGTTGTTGACGGTGATAGAATTACACTGAGACACACATCGGTGTGCAGAGGGGAGGTCAGTGGTACATTGTTATTGACGGTGATAGAATTACACTGAGACACACATCGGTGTGCAGAGGGGAGGTCAGTGGTACATTGTTATTGACAGTGATAGAATTACACTGAGACACACATCGGTGTGCAGAGGGGAGGTCAGTGGTACATTGTTATTGATGGTGATAGAATTATACTGAGACACACATGCTGGTGCAGAGGGGAGGTCAGTGGTACATTAGTATGGACGTTGTGTGTTGTAGTGTTGGTAGATCTACAACTATCTGAACTATCATAGAACTCTCAGGTTGTACAGGTTTTGCAGCACTGTCCCATCGGTGAGGAGTCACACGTCATGGGGCAGAGTTCACTTTATCATTGATTTGTATAAATGTAGTAAGCTATCAGTTTTGAACTCACACAAGTCACAAGTCACACAATTTATTGTCCAGAAAACATGGATATACATCTGTGGTGGCACGTAAAACATGAACAGAGATAAAACATCAGACTTCTAATATAATTCCAACTAGTGCAACACCACTGGTCGCAACAGGTTGTGTCCGATTTGACACTAGAAGGATCACTGTAACTCTTGGTGTAACTTGATGATTTGACACTGGAAGGATCAGTGTAACTCTTGGTGTAACTTGATGATTTGACACTGGAAGGATCAGTGTAACTCTTGGTGTAACTTGATGATTTTACACTAGAAGGATCAGTGTAACTCTTGGTGTAACTTGATGATTTGACACTGGAAGGATCAGTGTAACTCTTGGTGTAACTTGATGATTTGACACTGGAATGATCAGTGTAACTCTTGGTGTAACTTGATGATTTGACACTGGAAGGATCAGTGTAACTCTTGGTGTAACTTGATGATTTGACACTGGAATGATCAGTGTAACTCTTGGTGTAACTTGATGATTTGACACTGGAATGATCAGTGTAACTCTTGGTGTAACTTGATGATTTGACACTGGAATGATCAGTGTAACTCTTGGTGTAACTTGATGATTTGACACTGGAATGATCAGTGTAACTCTTGGTGTAACTTGATGATTTGACACTGGAATGATCAGTGTAACTCTTGGTGTAACTTGATGATTTGACACTGGAATGATCAGTGTAACTCTTGGTGTAACTTGATGATTTGACACTGGAATGATCAGTGTAACTCTTGGTGTAACTTGATGATTTGACACTGGAATGATCAGTGTAACTCTTGGTGTAACTTGATGATTTGACACTGGAATGATCAGTGTAACTCTTGGTGTAACTTGATGATTTGACACTGGAATGATCAGTGTAACTCTTGGTGTAACTTGATGATTTGACACTGGAATGATCAGTGTAACTCTTGGTGTAACTTGATGATTTGACACTGGAAGGATCAGTGTAACTCTTGGTGTAACTTGATGATTTGACACTGGAATGATCAGTGTAACTCATGGTGTAACTTGATGATTTGACACTGGAAGGATCAGTGTAACTCTTGGTGTAACTTGATGATTTGACACTGGAAGGATCAGTGTAACTCTTGGTGTAACTTGATGATTTGACTCTGGAATGATCAGTGTAACTCTTGGTGTAACTTGATGATTTGACACTGGAATGATCAGTGTAACTCTTGGTGTAACTTGATGATTTGACACTGGAAGGATCAGTGTAACTCTTGGTGTAACTTGATGATTTGACACTGGAATGATCAGTGTAACTCTTGGTGTAACTTGATGATTTGACACTGGAATGATCAGTGTAACTCTTGGTGTAACTTGATGATTTGACACTGGAATGATCAGTGTAACTCTTGGTGTAACTTGATGATTTGACACTGGAATGATCAGTGTAACTCTTGGTGTAACTTGATGATTTGACACTGGAATGATCAGTGTAACTCTTGGTGTAACTTGATGATTTGACACTGGAATGATCAGTGTAACTCTTGGTGTAACTTGATGATTTGACTCTGGAAGGATCAGTGTAACTCTTGGTGTAACTTGATGATTTGACACTGGAAGGATCAGTGTAACTCTTGGTGTAACTTGATGATTTGACACTGGAAGGATCAGTGTAACTCTTGGTGTAACTTGATGATTTGACACTGGAATGATCAGTGTAACTCTTGGTGTAACTTGATGATTTGACACTGGAAGGATCAGTGTAACTCTTGGTGTAACTTGATTTGACACTGGAAGGATCAGTGTAACTCTTGGTGTAACTTGATGATTTGACACTGGAAGGATCAGTGTAACTCTTGGTGTAACTTGATGATTTGACACTGGAATGATCAGTGTAACTCTTGGTGTAACTTGATTTGACACTGGAAGGATCAGTGTAACTCTTGGTGTAACTTGATGATTTGACACTGGAAGGATCAGTGTAACTCTTGGTGTAACTTGATGATTTGACACTGGAATGATCAGTGTAACTCTTGGTGTAACTTGATGATTTGACACTGGAATGATCAGTGTAACTCTTGGTGTAACTTGATTTGACGCTGGAATGATCAGTGTAACTCTTGGTGTAACTTGATTTTGACACTGGAAGGATCAGTGTAACTCTTGGTGTAACTTGATTTGACACTGGAAGGATCAGTGTAACTCTTGGTGTAACTTGATGATTTGACACTGGAATGATCAGTGTAACTCTTGGTGTAACTTGATTTTGACGCTGGAATGATCAGTGTAACTCTTGGTGTAACTTGATGATTTGACACTGGAATGATCAGTGTAACTCATGGTGTAACTTGATGATTTGACGCTGGAATGATCAGTGTAACTCTTGGTGTAACTTGATGATTTGACTCTGGAATGATCAGTGTAACTCTTGGTGTAACTTGATTTGACGCTGGAATGATCAGTGTAACTCATGGTGTAACTTGATGATTTGACACTGGAATGATCAGTGTAACTCATGGTGTAACTTGATGATTTGACTCTGGAATGATCAGTGTAACTCTTGGTGTAACTTGATTATTTGACACTGGAATGATCAGTGTAACTCTTGGTGTAACTTGATTTTACACTGGAATGATCAGTGTAACTCTTGGTGTAACTTGATTTTACACTGGAATGATCAGTGTAACTCTTGGTGTAACTTGATGATTTTGCAAGGTCTGAAACATTGGTCATCAAAGCTGAGACACACATTGTGGTGTAGCCATTAGGTATATGTTGTGTGTGTGTGCGTGTGTGTGTGCACTGTTCTTTTTTAAAAATAACTTAAATATCAGTAGCATTGATTTTAAGCCTGTGAAAAGTTATATCATTGCTACAAGAGGGTTTTTTGGTGGTTTTTTTAAAATTCTGAATTCACATTTTTAAGTTCCATTTTCGTTTACACAATAACACTTTTCTTTTGTCCCATGACCTGAAAGCAATTTTTGATGTGTGATTGGTGGATTTAATTAAATCCATTTTGTTGTTATGCCTTACATGGACAGTTTATTTGTGTTTGTCTTGCATTCAGTAATCGGTATCAAGCACTCAGCACTCAGTGTGTGTTAGCACTGACAACTTTGGCTGTCTGCTTTCAGGTATCCCTCTGCACTCCAAGAAAAAGATGAAAACAGTAAGTAGGCCCCTCTTGTCTTTCACATGGAATCTGAACAATGTGATCGTGTTGTATAACCCTTTAACCTGGCTTTGACTCTGCCTTTTCCCCTTGCTTACTGTCATCTACTACATATATCTTTCTGCCTTACTGGTGCATTCTTATCGAGAAGACGTAAAACAAAATATTCCTGGTGCATTCTCCCGCCTTTGTTCTAGAAACTTTTACAATGATTCTCTCCGGCTGAAGATGGACATGCTGGGCTAACTACTGTGTTGTTCGCGTTATAAGGCCATGCTGGGCCTAACTACCGTGCTGCTCACGTTATAAGACCATGCTGGGCCTAACTACCATGTTGTTCGCGTTATAAGGCCATGCTGGGCCTAACTACCGTGCTGCTCACGTTATAAGACCATGCTGGGCCTAACTACCATGTTGTTCGCGTTATAAGACCATGCTGGGCCTAACTACCGTGTTGTTCGCGTTATAAGGCCATGCTGGGCCTAACTACCGTGTTGTTTGCGTTATAAGGCCATGCTGGGCCTAACTACCGTGTTGTTCGCGTTATAAGACCATGCTGGGCCTAACTACCATGTTACTCGCGTTATAAGACCATGCTGGGCCTAACTACCGTGTTGCTCGCGTTATAAGACCATGCTGGGCCTAACTACCGTGCTGCTCACGTTATAAGACCATGCTGGGCCTAACTACCGTGTTGTTTGCGTTATAAGGCCATGCTGGGCCTAACTACCGTGTTGTTCGCGTTATAAGACCATGCTGGGCCTAACTACCATGTTACTCGCGTTATAAGACCATGCTGGGCCTAACTACCGTGTTGCTCGCGTTATAAGACCATGCTGGGCCTAACTACCGTGCTGCTCACGTTATAAGACCATGCTGGGCCTAACTACCATGTTACTCGCGTTATAAGACCATGCTGGGCCTAACTACCGTGTTACTCGCGTTATAAGACCATGCTGGGCCTAACTACCGTGTTGCTCGCGTTATAAGACCATGCTGGGCCTAACTACCGTGTTGCTCGCGTTATAAGACCATGCTGGGCCTAACTACCATGTTACTCGCGTTATAAGACCATGCTGGGCCTAACTACCGTGTTGCTCGCGTTATAAGACCATGCTGGGCCTAACTACCGTGTTGCTCGCGTTATAAGACCATGCTGGGCCTAACTACCGTGTTGCTCGCGTTATAAGACCATGCTGGGCCTAACTACCGTGTTGCTCGCGTTATAAGACCATGCTGGGCCTAACTACCGTGCTGCTCACGTTATAAGACCATGCTGGGCCTAACTACCGTGTTGCTCGCGTTATAAGACCATGCTGGGCCTAACTACCATGTTGTTCGCGTTATAAGACCATGCTGGGCCTAACTACCGTGCTGCTCGCGTTATAAGACCATGCTGGGCCTAACTACCGTGTTGCTCGCGTTATAAGACCATGCTGGGCCTAACTACCATGTTGTTCGCGTTATAAGGCCATGCTGGGCCTAACTACCATGTTGTTCGCGTTATAAGACCATGCTGGGCCTAACTACCGTGTTGCTCGCGTTATAAGGCCATGCTGGGCCTAACTACCGTGTTATTCGCGTTATAAGGCCATGCTGGGCCTAACTACCATGTTGTTCGCGTTATAAGGCCATGCTGGGCCTAACTACCGTGTTGTTCGCGTTATAAGGCCATGCTGGGCCTAACTACCATGTTGTTCGCGTTATAAGGCCATGCTGGGCCTAACTACCGTGTTGTTCGCGTTATAAGGCCATGCTGGGCCTAACTACCGTGTTGTTCGCGTTATAAGGCCATGCTGGGCCCAACTACCGTGTTGTTCGCGTTATAAGACCATGCTGGGCCTAACTACCGTGTTGTTCGCGTTATAAGACCATGCTGGGCCTAACTACCGTGTTGCTCGAGTTATAAGACCATGCTGGGCCTAACTACCGTGTTGCTCGCGTTATAAGACCATGCTGGGCCTAACTACCGTGTTGTTCGCGTTATAAGGCCATGCTGGGCCTAACTACCGTGTTGTTCGCGTTATAAGACCATGCTGGGCCTAACTACCGTGTTGTTCGCGTTATAAGACCATGCTGGGCCTAACTACCGTGTTACTCGCGTTATAAGGCCATGCTGGGCCTAACTACCGTGTTGTTCGCGTTATAAGACCATGCTGGGCCTAACTACCGTGTTGTTCGCGTTATAAGACCATGCTGGGCCTAACTACCGTGTTGTTCGCGTTATAAGACCATGCTGGGCCTAACTACCGTGTTGTTCGCGTTATAAGACCATGCTGGGCCTAACTACCGTGTTGTTCGCGTTATAAGACCATGCTGGGCCTAACTACCGTGTTGCTCGCGTTATAAGACCATGCTGGGCCTAACTACCGTGTTGTTCGCGTTATAAGGCCATGCTGGGCCTAACTACCGTGTTGCTCGCGTTATAAGACCATGCTGGGCCTAACTACCATGTTGTTCGCGTTATAAGACCATGCTGGGCCTAACTACCGTGTTACTCGCGTTATAAGGCCATGCTGGGCCTAACTACCATGTTACTCGCGTTATAAGACCATGCTGGGCCTAACTACCGTGTTGCTCGCGTTATAAGACCATGCTGGGCCTAACTACCGTGTTGCTCGCGTTATAAGGCCATGCTGGGCCTAACTACCGTGTTATTCGCGTTATAAGGCCATGCTGGGCCTAACTACCATGTTGTTCGCGTTATAAGGCCATGCTGGGCCTAACTACCGTGTTGTTCGCGTTATAAGACCATGCTGGGCCTAACTACCGTGTTGTTCGCGTTATAAGACCATGCTGGGCCTAACTACCGTGTTACTCGCGTTATAAGACCATGCTGGGCCTAACTACCGTGCTGCTCGCGTTATAAGACCATGCTGGGCCTAACTACCGTGTTGTTCGCGTTATAAGGCCATGCTGGGCCTAACTACCGTGTTACTCGCGTTATAAGGCCATGCTGGGCCTAACTACCGTGTTGCTCGCGTTATAAGACCATGCTGGGCCTAACTACCGTGTTGTTCGCGTTATAAGGCCATGCTGGGCCTAACTACCGTGTTGTTCGCGTTATAAGACCATGCTGGGCCTAACTACCGTGTTCGCGTTATAAGACCATGCTGGGCCTAACTACCGTGTTGCTCGCGTTATAAGACCATGCTGGGCCTCACTACCGTGTTGTTCGCGTTATAAGGCCATGCTGGGCCTAACTACCGTGTTACTCGCGTTATAAGGCCATGCTGGGCCTAACTACCATGTTACTCGCGTTATAAGACCATGCTGGGCCTAACTACCGTGTTGCTCGCGTTATAAGACCATGCTGGGCCTAACTACCGTGTTGTTCGCGTTATAAGGCCATGCTGGGCCTAACTACCATGTTACTCGCGTTATAAGGCCATGCTGGGCCTAACTTCCGTGTTGTTCGCGTTATAAGACCATGCTGGGCCTAACTACCATGTTGTTCGCGTTATAAGGCCATGCTGGGCCTAACTACCGTGTTGTTCGCGTTATAAGGCCATGCTGGGCCTAACTACCGTGTTGTTCGCGTTATAAGGCCATGCTGGGCCTAACTACCGTGTTGCTCGCGTTATAAGACCATGCTGGGCCTAACTACCGTGTTACTCGCGTTATAAGACCATGCTGGGCCTAACTACCGTGTTGCTCGCGTTATAAGACCATGCTGGGCCTAACTACCGTGTTGCTCGAGTTATAAGACCATGCTGGGCCTAACTACCGTGTTGCTCGCGTTATAAGACCATGCTGGGCCTAACTACCGTGTTACTCGCGTTATAAGGCCATGCTGGGCCTAACTACCGTGTTGCTCGCGTTATAAGACCATGCTGGGCCTAACTACCGTGTTGTTCGCGTTATAAGGCCATGCTGGGCCTAACTACCGTGTTGTTCGCGTTATAAGACCATGCTGGGCCTAACTACCGTGTTGTTCGCGTTATAAGACCATGCTGGGCCTAACTACCGTGTTGCTCGCGTTATAAGACCATGCTGGGCCTAACTACCGTGTTGTTCGCGTTATAAGGCCATGCTGGGCCTAACTACCGTGTTACTCGCGTTATAAGGCCATACTGGGCCTAACTACCATGTTACTCGCGTTATAAGACCATGCTGGGCCTAACTACCGTGTTGCTCGCGTTATAAGACCATGCTGGGCCTAACTACTGTGTTGTTCGCGTTATAAGGCCATGCTGGGCCTAACTACCATGTTACTCGCGTTATAAGGCCATGCTGGGCCTAACTACCGTGTTGTTCGCGTTATAAGACCATGCTGGGCCTAACTACCATGTTACTCGCGTTATAAGGCCATGCTGGGCCTAACTACCGTGTCGTTCGCGTTATAAGACCATGCTGGGCCTAACTACCGTGTTGTTCGCGTTATAAGGCCATGCTGGGCCTAACTACCGTGTTGTTCGCGTTATAAGACCATGCTGGGCCTAACTACCATGTTGTTCGCGTTATAAGGCCATGCTGGGCCTAACTACCGTGTTGTTGGCGTTATAAGGCCATGCTTTTACAATGATTCTCTCCGGCTGAAGATGGCCATGCTGGGCTAACTACCGTGTTGTTCGCGTTATAAGGCCATGCTTTTACAATGATTCTCTCCGGCTGAAGATGGCCATGCTGGGCCTAACTACTGTGTTGTTCGCGTTATAAGGCCATGCTTTTACAATGATTCTCTCCGGCTGAAGATGGCCATGCTGGGCTAACTACTGTGTTGTTCGCGTTATAAGGCCATGCTTTTACAATGATTCTCTCCGGCTGAAGATGGCCATGCTGGGCTAACTACCATGTTGCTTGTGTTATAAGACCATGCTGGGCCTACTTACCATATTCGTGTGTGTGTGTGTGCGTGCGTGTGCGCGTGTGCGTGTGTGTGTGCGTGTGTGTGTGCGTGTGTGTTAGAGAGAGAGAGAGAGTTGCTTTGCATATGCACTGTTGGTGGTTGGTGTCACTCTTGAATGTTGTTTTTTGTTATCTGTTGATGAATAATTGATTGTAAAGCGCTTTGGGCTCATCTGAGGTAAAGCGCTATATAAATGTACTGTTATTATTATTATTATTATAAGGCCATGCTGGGCCTACTTACCATATTCGCGTTATAAGGCCATGCTGGGCCTACTTACCATATTCGCGTTATAAGGCCATGCTGGGCCTACTTGCCATATTCGCGTTATAAGGCCATGCTGGGCCTACTTACCATATTTGCGTTATAAGGCCATGCTGGGCCTACTTACCATATTCGCGTTATAAGGCCATGCTTTTTCCCAGACTGAGACCCCTGCGCCTTATGACTAATACATTAGTAAGAAAATAGATACAAAGTTAGAATTTTGTGCAAATTTTTTTTTCTTTTTCGGGGGGGTGCCTTATAGTCCGTATAATAACAAATTTCTTAGTTAAGAACATAACAACAGCATGACGCATCTGCACTCATAATGACAGGAAACTGTCTGAGCGACTGATGAAGAAGAAGATGTCTAAAAACACTAGGTCATTTTTATTTGTCCCACAAAGAATTGTTGGAATGTATTTTGTTTCTTTAGCTTGTGACTTAAAATGTTTCAGTCCCCGAAGCCTGGAACCGATTATGATGGAAAATAGGGGATGTTTTGATGTTTCCTTAGATGTTCTCTACACTCTCTGTGTTGGAAAATAGGGGATGTTTTGATGTTTCCTTAGATGTTCTCTACACTCTCTGTGTTGGAAAATAGGGGATGTTTTGATGTTTCCTTAGATGTTCTCTACACTCTCTGTGATGGAAAATAGGGGATGTTTTGATGTTTCCTTAGATGTTCTCTACACTCTCTGTGATGGAAAATAGGGGATGTTTTGATGTTTCCTTAGATGTTCTCTACACTCTCTGTGATGGAAAATAGGGGATGTTTTGATGTTTCCTTAGATGTTCTCTACACTCTCTGTGTTGGAAAATAGGGGATGTTTTGATGTTTCCTTAGATGTTCTCTACACTCTCTGTGATGGAAAATAGGGGATGTTTTGATGTTTCCTTAGATGTTCTCTACACTCTCTGTGATGGAAAATAGGGGATGTTTTGATGTTTCCTTAGATGTTCTCTACACTCTCTGTGATGGAAAATAGGGGATGTTTTGATGTTTCCTTAGATGTTCTCTACACTCTCTGTGATGGAAAATAGGGGATGTTTTGATGTTTCCTTAGATGTTCTCTACACTCTCTGTGATGGAAAATAGGGGATGTTTTGATGTTTCCTTAGATGTTCTCTACACTCTCTGTGATTGCTGTTTCTTCTTCAAATCCTAGAAGTAGTACAGCAACAATCCTCTCAACAATCCTGGTGCTTACTTCTTTACTCATGTACGATACAGACCTGCTTACTCTACTCTTTTCGAGTAGTATTCTACTCAATTTGGACCTCTACTACTCTTCAAAATTGAAAATAATGCTCTAATTACTCATTTTCAGTGAACATGGTTTCATGGTTTAATAAATAAAACTACACGTTTTGAGCCCAAACTACTCATTTCAGCTATCCAGACTACTCAAGACTTGTGTAGGGGGTAACCAGGTCTGACGATATACAATGTTCAGCCTCAATAAAAGGACCAAATACTACCTGAATGTGTTGTGTTTCATGTATATGTACACGTACGATGTTTATACCTATGTTTGTCATGTTTCACTATATGTACGATGTTTATACCTATGTTTGTCATGTTTCACTATATGTACAATGTTTATACCTATGTTTGTGATGTTTCTCTATATGTACGATGTTTATACCTATGTTTGTGATGTTTCTCTATATGTACGATGTTTATACCTATGTTTGTCATGTTTCACTATATGTACGATGTTTATACCTATGTTTGTCATGTTTCACTATATATACGATGTTTATACCTATGTTTGTCATGTTTCACTATATGTACGATGTTTATACCTATGTTTGTCATGTTTCACTATATGTACGATGTTTATACCTATGTTTGTGATGTTTCTCTATATGTACGATGTTTATACCTATGTTTGTCATGTTTCTCTATATGTACGATGTTTATACCTATGTTTGCCATGTTTCACTATATGTACGATGTTTATACCTATGTTTGTCATGTTTCTCTATATGTACGATGTTTATACCTATGTTTGTCATGTTTCTCTATATGTACGATGTTTATACCTATGTTTGTGATGTTTCTCTATATGTACGATGTTTATACCTATGTTTGTCATGTTTCTCTATATGTACGATGTTTATACCTATGTTTGTCATGTTTCACTATATGTACGATGTTTATACCTATGTTTGTCATGTTTCACTATATATACGATGTTTATACCTATGTTTGTCATGTTTCACTATATGTACGATGTTTATACCTATGTTTGTCATGTTTCACTATATGTACGATGTTTATACCTATGTTTGTCATGTTTCACTATATATACGATGTTTATACCTATGTTTGTCATGTTTCACTATATGTACGATGTTTATACCTATGTTTGTCATGTTTCACTATATGTACAATGTTTATACCTATGTTTGTCATGTTTCACTATATATACGATGTTTATACCTATGTTTGTCATGTTTCACTATATGTACGATGTTTATACCTATGTTTGTCATGTTTCACTATATGTACGATGTTTATACCTATGTTTGTCATGTTTCACTATATATACGATGTTTATACCTATGTTTGTCATGTTTCACTATATGTACGATGTTTATACCTATGTTTCACTATATGTACGATGTTTATACCTATGTTTGTCATGTTTCTCTATATGTACGATGTTTATACCTATGTTTGCCATGTTTCACTATATGTACGATGTTTATACCTATGTTTGTCATGTTTCTCTATATGTACTATATGTACGATGTTTATACCTATGTTTGTCATGTTTCTCTATATGTACGATGTTTATACCTATGTTTGTCATGTTTCACTATATGTACGATGTTTATACCTATGTTTGTCATGTTTCTCTATATGTACGATGTTTATACCTATGTTTGTCATGTTTCACTATATGTACGATGTTTATACCTATGTTTGTCATGTTTCACTATATATACGATGTTTATACCTATGTTTGTCATGTTTCACTATATGTACGATGTTTATACCTATGTTTGTCATGTTTCACTATATGTACGATGTTTATACCTATGTTTGTCATGTTTCACTATATGTACGATGTTTATACCTATGTTTGTCATGTTTCACTATATGTACGATGTTTATACCTATGTTTGCCATGTTTCACTATATGTACGATGTTTATACCTATGTTTGTCATGTTTCTCTATATGTACGATGTTTATACCTATGTTTGTCATGTTTCACTATATGTACGATGTTTATACCTATGTTTGTCATGTTTCACTATATGTACGATGTTTATACCTATGTTTGTCATGTTTCTCTATATGTACGATGTTTATACCTATGTTTGTCATGTTTCTCTATATGTACGATGTTTATACCTATGTTTGTCATGTTTCTCTATATGTACGATGTTTATACCTATGTTTGTCATGTTTCACTATATGTACGATGTTTATACCTATGTTTGTCATGTTTCACTATATGTACGATGTTTATACCTATGTTTGTCATGTTTCACTATATGTATGATGTTTATACCTATGTTTGTCATGTTTCACTATATGTACGATGTTTATACCTATGTTTGTCATGTTTCACTATATGTATGATGTTTATACCTATGTTTGTCATGTTTCACTATATGTATGATGTTTATTCCTATGTTTGTCATGTTTCACTATATGTACGATGTTTATACCTATGTTTGTCATGTTTCACTATATGTACGATGTTTATACCTATGTTTGTCATGTTTCACTATATGTACGATGTTTATACCTATGTTTGTCATGTTTCACTATATGTACGATGTTTATACCTATGTTTGTCATGTTTCACTATATGTACGATGTTTATACCTATGTTTGTCATGTTTCACTATATGTACGATGTTTATACCTATGTTTGTCATGTTTCACTATATGTACGATGTTTATACCTATGTTTGTCATGTTTCACTATATGTACGATGTTTATACCTATGTTTGTCATGTTTCACTATATGTACGATGTTTATACCTATGTTTGTCATGTTTCACTATATGTATGATGTTTATTCCTATGTTTGTCATGTTTCACTATATATACGATGTTTATACCTATGTTTGTCATGTTTCACTATATGTACGATGTTTATACCTATGTTTGTCATGTTTCACTATATATACGATGTTTATACCTATGTCATGTTTCACTATATGTATAATGTTTATACCTATGTTTGTCATGTTTCACTATATATACGATGTTTATACCTATGTCATGTTTCACTATATGTACAATGTTTATACCTATGTTTGCCATGTTTCAGTCTCAGAGTTTTGACGACAGGCCTCCTCTCAACAATCCAGGGGCTTACTTCTTCACTGGGTCAGACTCCAACCTGAGGAACCCTGAACTGTCGCTGACCGGTCAGTGCATGCAGGCAGATGCTAGGAAGAGCGCAAACAGGCACACACACACACACACAAACACACACACACACACACACACACACACACACACACACACACACATATCAACGTACACACACATGCATAGTTATGCACACACTCATGTACGCAGCTTGCACACCCATTCACAGACAACACTGGAGGGTATAATGAATGATGTCATTGGCATGTTTACTCGCTTATCATCATGTGAAGTTATATCATTTTAAATTATCTAAAGTAATTATGCAAGTGAGAAAGTATTTTTTTAAAAGTGATGTTGACGTGCTGTGTTGAGCAGTGAAGACCATAGTGTAGTCTATTGAACCCACAGCACAGCACAGCACAGGTCATTACGCATTGTTGACATGCTGTGTTGAGCAGTGAAGACCATAGTGTAGTCTATTGAACCCACAGCACAGCACAGGTCATTACGCACATGCTGTGTTGAGCAGTGAAGACCATCATTGAACGCACAGCATTGTTGACATGCTGTGTTGAGCAGTGAAGACCATAGTGTAGTCTATTGAACCCACAGCACAGCACAGCACAGGTCATTACGCATTGTTGACATGCTGTGTTGAGCAGTGAAGACCATAGTGTAGTCTATTGAACCCACAGCACAGCACAGCACAGGTCATTACGCATTGTTGACATGCTGTGTTGAGCAGTGAAGACCATAGTGTAGTCTATTGAACCCACAGCACAGCACAGGTCATTACGCATTGTTGACATGCTGTGTTGAGCAGTGAAGACCATAGTGTAGTCTATTGAACCCACAGCACAGCACAGGTTGTTGACATGCTGTGTTGAGCAGTGAAGACCATAGTGTAGTCTATTGAACCCACAGCACAGCACAGGTCATTACGCATTGTTGACATGCTGTGTTGAGCAGTGAAGACCATAGTGTAGTCTATTGAACCCACAGCACAGCACAGCACAGGTCATTGTGCATTGTTGACATGCTGTGTTGAGCAGTGAAGACCATAGTGTAGTCTATTGAACCCACAGCACAGCACAGGTCATTACGCATTCTTGACATGCTGTGTTGAGCAACCATAGTGTAGTCTATTGAACACAGCACAGCACAGGTCATTACGCATTGTTGACATGCTGTGTTGAGCAGTGAAGACCATAGTGTAGTCTATTGAACCCACAGCACAGCACAGCACATGCTGTGTTGAGCAGTGAAGACCATAGTGTAGTCATTGTCATTACGCATTGT
>CM065687.1:63033240-63045740 GCA_017654935.2 Phymorhynchus buccinoides
GTCCGTCTGTCTAACAGCCTCTCTTTCTCTCCAACAGCACCCGCCTTCTGCTATCAGTCTGTCCATCTGTCTAACAGCCTCTCTTTCTCTCCAATACCACCCGCCTTCTGCTATCAGTCTGTCCATCTGTCTAACAGCCTCTCTTTCTCTCCAACAGCACCCGCCCTCTGCTATCAGTCTGTCCGTCTGTCTAACAGCCTCTCTTTCTCTCCAACAGCACCCGCCCTCTGCTATCAGTCTGTCCGTCTGTCTAACAGCCTCTCTTTCTCTCCAATACCACCCGCCTTCTGCTATCAGTCTGTCCGTCTGTCTGTCCACATGTCTAGCAGCCTCTCTTTCTCTCCAACACCACCCGCCTTCTGCTATCAGTCTGTCCGTCTGTCTGTCCACATGTCTAGCAGCCTCTCTTTCTCTCCAACACCACCCGCCTTCTGCTATCAGTCTGTCCGTCTGTCTGTCCACATGTCTAGCAGCCTCTCTTTCTCTCCAACACCACCCGCCTTCTGCTATCAGTCTGTCCGTCTGTCTGTCCACATGTCTAGCAGCCTCTCTTTCTCTCCAACACCACCCGCCTTCTGCTATCAGTCTGTCCGTCTGTCTGTCCACATGTCTAGCAGCCTCTCTTTCTTGCTTTCTTTCTATTCTGACTTTGTCTCTCTGTCTCTTTTCATTGCTCTCTCATATCTCTCACTCCCCCCCTCTCTCTCCCCCTCTCTGTCACTCTATCTCATTATCCTTGTCTGTCTCATCATCTCTGTCTGCCCCTCTCTGTTTCTTTCTGTGTTTGTTTCTCTCTCCCCCCCCCCCCCCTCTCTCTCATTGTGTTTGTAAAAGTGTGTTTGTGTGGTATATCTGTGTGTGTGTGAACTGATACACTCCAGTAGAAGTGTACAAACTGTGTTGTGGATGGAAAGTGGATGGTTATGAGGATGCAATTTGCTGTGGTAGAGAACAGTTAAATAAGTTACCTCAATTGCCTGGTAAAGAACTTCTGAAATGACGCTGATAACAATTGCTGAAGGGTCACTCAGTAACAGAAAGATGACAAGGTATCTGCACCCTGTGCATGAGTCTGGTGCTACCTGCCTGCAGTCAATAACGGCTACTCACCGCATGGTCTAACTGCCTGCAGTCAATAACGGCTACTCACCGCATGGTCTAACTGCCTGCAGTCAATAACGGCTACTCACCGCATGGTCTAACTGCCTGCAGTCAATAACGGCTACTCACTGCATGGTCTAACTGCCTGCAGTCAATAACGGCTACTCACCGCATAGTCTAACTGCCTGCAGTCAATAACGGCTACTCACCGCATGGTCTAACTGCCTGCAGTCAATAACGGCTACTCACTGCATGGTCTAACTGCCTGCAGTCAATAACGGCTACTCACTGCATGGTCTAACTGCCTGCAGTCAATAACGGCTACTCACTGCATGGTCTAACTGCCTGCAGTCAATAACGGCTACTCACTGCATGGTCTACTCACTGCATGGTCTAACTGCCTGCAGTCAATAACGGCTACTCACTGCATGGTCTAACTGCCTGCAGTCAATAACGGCTACTCACTGCATGGTCTACTCACTGCATGGTCTAACTGCCTGCAGTCAATAACGGCTACTCACCGCATACTCACTGTCTAACTGCCTGCAGTCAATAACGGCTACTCACTGCATGGTCTAACTGCCTGCAGTCAATAACGGCTACTCACTGCATGGTCTAACTGCCTGCAGTCAATAACGGCTACTCACTGCATGGTCTAGCTGCCTGCAGTCAACGGCTACTCACTGCATGGTCTAACTGCCTGCAGTCAATAACGGCTACTCACTGCATGGTCTAACTGCCTGCAGTCAATAACGGCTACTCACCGCATGGTCTAACTGCCTGCAGTCAATAACGGCTACTCACTGCATGGTCTAACTGCCTGCAGTCAATAACGGCTACTCACTGCATGGTCTAGCTGCCTGCAGTCAATAACGGCTACTCACCGCGTGGTCTACTCACTGCATGGTCTAGCTGCCTGCAGTCAATAACGGCTACTCACCGCATGGTCTAACTGCCTGCAGTCAATAACAGCTACTCAATGCATGGTCTGCCTTCAAACCAGCCGACATTCATCATTCTGTTTGGGTTTTCCACTTCAATAACGGCTATTCACAGCATGGTTTGACTTCATACCAGCCGACATTCATCATTCTGTTTGGATTTTCCACTTCAATAACGGCTATTCACAGCATGGTTTGACTTCATACCAGCCGACATTCATCATTCTGTTTGGATTTTCCACTTCAATAACGGCTATTCACAGCATGGTTTGACTTCATACCAGCCAACATTCATCATTCTGTTTGGCTTTTCCACTTCAATATCGGCTACTCACTGCATGGTTTGACTTCATACCAGCCGACATTCATCATTCTGTTTGGCTTTTCCACTTCATGATTTGGTCTCTTTTGCTGAAGTGTGGCGCTCACTTTGGCCACTTTTGACTTGCTGTTGTTAGCAAATGACTAACCTTTTCTCTTGCGTTTAGTTTCGCTTCACCATTTTCCTTTTTTATAAACTTTCTTTTTTTGTTTAGATTTTTTAAAAGTTTGTCACTAAAAATAATCTCACTGAGTTGGCTTGCACTGATCTAGTCTGACCCTAAACCAGTTTGATGTTTCACTAGTCTGACCCTAAACCAGTTTGATGTTTCACTAGTCTGACCCTAAACCAGTTTGATGTTTCACTAATCTGACCCTAAACCAGTTTGATGTTTCACTAGTCTGACGCTAAACCAGTTTGATGTTTCACTAGTCTGACGCTGAACAGTTTGATGTTTCACTAGTCTGACCCTAAACCAGTTTGATGTTTCACTAGTCTGACCCTAAACCAGTTTGATGTTTCACTAGTCTGACGCTAAACCAGTTTGATGTTTCACTAGTCTGACGCTGAACAGTTTGATGTTTCACTAGTCTGACCCTAAACCAGTTTGATGTTTCACTAGTCTGACCCTAAACCAGTTTGATGTTTCACTAGTCTGACGCTAAACCAGTTTGATGTTTCACTAGTCTGACGCTGAACAGTTTGATGTTTCACTAGTCTGACGCTGAACAGTTTGATGTTTCCCTAACTGAGCTGGGTGCATGTCACAGACCGTAGAGATCTAGTCTGACGCTAAACCAGTTTGATGTTTCCCTAACTGAAGTGGGTGCATGTCACAGACCGTAGAGATCTAGTCTGACGCTAAGCCAGTTTGATGTTTCACTAATAGGGCATTTGCCACGAGTGTTCATCCTCTATACTAGACTACTAATTTGCCCGCACTCGTTCTGCCCGAGTTACGCTGACCTTTCTAATTCAACTCTCTAAATTCAACTCAGTGAATTTCAAGGTCGTCCTCATGTAGCAAATGCCCTATTGAACTGGCTGCATTTCACAGACCGTAGAGATCCAGTCTGATGCTAAACCAGTTTGATGTTTCCCTAACTGAACTGGCTGCATTTCACAGACAGTAGAGATCCAGTCTGATGCTAAACCAGTTTGATGTTTCACTAGTCTGACGCTGAACAGTTTGATGTTTCCCTAACTGAACTGGCTGCATTTCACAGACCATAGAGATCCAGTCTGACGCTAAACCAGTTTGATGTTTCACTAGTCTGACGCTGAACAGTTTGATGTTTCCCTAACTGAACTGGCTGCATTTCACAGACCATAGAGATCCAGTCTGACGCTAAACCAGTTTGATGTTTCACTAGTCTGACGCTGAACAGTTTGATGTTTCCCCAACTGAACTGGGTGCATGTCACAGACCGTAGAGATCTAGTCTGACGCTAAACCAGTTTGATGTTTCCCTAGCTGAACTGGGTGCATGTCACAGACCGTAGAGATCTAGTCTGAAGCTAAACCAGTTTGATGTTTCCCTAGCTGAAGTGGGTGCATGTCACAGACCGTAGAGATCTAGTCTGACGCTAAACCAGTTTGATGTTTCACTAGTCTGACGCTAAACCTGTTTGATGTTTCACTAGTCTGACGCTAAACCAGTTTGATGTTTCCCTAACTGAAGTGGGTGCATGTCACAGACCGTAGAGGTCTAGTCTGACACTAAACCAGTTTGATGTTTCCCTAACTGAAGTGGGTGCATGTCACAGACCGTAGAGATCTAGTCTGACGCTAAACCTGTTTGATGTTTCACTAGTCTGACGCTAAACCTGTTTGATGTTTCACTAGTCTGACGCTAAACCAGTTTGATGTTTCACTAGTCTGAAGCTAAACCAGTTTGATGTTTCCCTAGCTGAAGTGGGTGCATGTCACAGACCGTAGAGATCTAGTCTGACGCTAAGCCAGTTTGATGTTTCCCTAGCTGAACTGGGTGCATGTCACAGACCGTAGAGATCTAGTCTGACGCTAAACCAGTTTGATGTTTCCCTAGCTGAAGTGGGTGCATGTCACAGACCGTAGAGATCTAGTCTGACGCTAAACCTGTTTGATGTTTCACTAGTCTGACGCTAAACCAGTTTGATGTTTCCCTAGCTGAAGTGGGTGTATGTCACAGACCATAGAGATCTAGTCTGACGCTAAACCAGTTTGATGTTTCCCTAACTGAACTGGGTGCATGTCACAGACCATAGAGATCTAGTCTGACGCTAAACCAGTTTGATGTTTCACTAGTCTGACGCTAAACCAGTTTGATGTTTCCCTAACTGAACTGGGTGCATGTCACAGACCGTAGAGAT
The DNA here is from genome assembly GCA_017654935.2 of Phymorhynchus buccinoides. Lineage (NCBI taxonomy): Eukaryota > Metazoa > Mollusca > Gastropoda > Neogastropoda > Raphitomidae > Phymorhynchus > Phymorhynchus buccinoides. The sequence goes on from CM065687.1 coordinate 63,037,956, forward strand.
CTAGTCTGACGCTAAACCAGTTTGATGTTTCACTAGTCTGACGCTAAACCTGTTTGATGTTTCCCTAGCTGAACTGGGTGCATGTCACAGACCGTAGAGATCTAGTCTGACGCTAAACCAGTTTGATGTTTCCCTAACTGACGTGGGTGCATGTCACAGACCGTAGAGATCTAGTCTGACGCTAAACCAGTTTGATGTTTCCCTAACTGACGTGGGTGCATGTCACAGACCGTAGAGATCTAGTCTGACGCTAAACCAGTTTGATGTTTCCCTAGCTGAAGTGGGTGCATGTCACAGACCGTAGAGATCTAGTCTGACGCTAAACCAGTTTGATGTTTCCCTAGCTGAAGTGGGTGCATGTCACAGACCGTAGAGATCTAGTCTGACGCTAAACCAGTTTGATGTTTCCCTAGCTGAAGTGGGTGCATGTCACAGACCGTAGAGATCTAGTCTGACGCTAAACCAGTTTGATGTTTCACTAGTCTGACGCTAAACCTGTTTGATGTTTCCCTAACTGAAGTGGGTGCATGTCACAGACCGTAGAGATCTAGTCTGACGCTAAACCAGTTTGATGTTTCACTAGTCTGACGCTAAACCAGTTTGATGTTTCCCTAACTGAACTGGGTGCATGTCACAGACCGTACAGCAGTTTAGTCATTTTGGTTGTGAACTACTGTACACCTTTATTCTGGACAGTTATTTGCCCACTGCCCTGAAGTGACAGCAGTTTGATTTCTTTAAAAGCAATTAACACTTACTTTTGCTTCCAAATTGTACCCTCCTCCCTTTTTTGTTTTGCTTTTTTCGAAAGTCCCCCCTCTTTAAACCTTTTTGTAACTTCACATCCCCCCCCCCACCGTCTCCCCTTGGTGTTTTGCGGTGGTTGTTGTTGCGCTGTGCTGATGTGAGCTGTGTGCTTTGGGCGCGCTGTCCCCCCAGGCCTCAAGAAGCTGGAGGATGTGTTGGGGGGAAACTTGGAGGATCCCCCCCTCCCTCCTCCCCCCCCTGAACTGGCCATGGAGGACCTCAGTCTGGGGCAGAAAGAACCCCTGCCCCCCGCCCCTAGCACTGCAGGTAAGACTGCTGACATGATGACTATCACCACTCCTTGAATGTCATGTAATGAACATCATACTACAACAGTATGGACAGAAAGAACCCCTGCCCCCCGCCCCTAGCACTGCAGGTAAGACTGCTGACATGACGACTAATGTGATGAAAACACTCCATAATATGTACATCATGCTACAACAGTTTGTCCCCCTCCCCCCCCCCCCCCCCTGCCCCCTAGTAATGCAAGTAAGACTGCTGACATGACGACTAATGTGATGAAAACACTCCATAATATGTACATCATGCTACAACAGTTTGTCCCCCCCCCCCCCCCCCCCCCCTGCCCCTAGTAATGCAAGTAAGACTGCTGACATGACGACTAATGTGATGAAAACACTCCATAATATGTACATCATGCTACAACAGTTTGTCCCCCCCCCCTGCCCCTAGTAGTAATGCAAGTAAGACTGCTGACATGACGGCTAATGTGATGAAAACACTCCATAATATGTACATCATGCTACAACAGTTTGTCCCCCCCCTCCCCCCTCCCCCGCCCCTAGCACTGCAGGTAAACGCATTCATCCAACAGGAAAACAAACATTGAAAACGACCTCCCTGGCATAGAAAACAAACATTGAAAACGACCTCCCTGGCGTAGAAAACAAACATTGAAAACGACCTCCCTGGCGTAGAAAACAAAATAAAAACGACCTCCCTGGCGTAGAAAACAAAAACGATCCCTGGCGTAAAACGACCTCCCTGGCGTAGAAAACAAACATTGAAAACGACCTCCCTGGCGTAGAAAACAAACATTGAAAACGACCTCCCTGGCGTAGAAAACAAACATAAAACGACCTCCCTGGCGTAGAAAACAAACATTGAAAACGACCTCCCTGGCGTAGAAAACAAACATTGAAAACGACCTCCCTGGCGTAGAAAACAAACATTGAAAACGACCTCCCTGGCGTAGAAAACAAACATTGAAAACGACCTCCCTGGCGTAGAAAACAAAATAAAACGACCTCCCTGGCGTAGAAAACAAACATTGAAAACGACCTCCCTGGCATAGAAAACAAACATTGAAAACGACCTCCCTGGCATAGAAAACCAAATAAAATGACTCAGCTGGCGGGGACATATATATAAGGAAAATATGATAAACTAAGGGAGATAATGCTCACCAACTTGAAATATTAGACTTGCAAGGGGAATATAATGCAACAGAAGAACAGGTGCGAAGCCTTTCTGCCGTAAACAAAATACATGGGATAGAATTGTATAAATTTAGCTTTAAAAAATTAACAAACCTCTTCCAAGATTAAAGAAGTTTACAGCTCTGTGGCGGCTTCAAATGAATTAGACATACTAAGAAAATAACCTATGTACACTGTCGGAATAATAATCCCGATACTGACCTCACAAACGAGCCGTGAAATGGGGCATTGGCCTGGCCTCGTCCAAATTCAAACAATTTCCTCAAGGCGCCAATGAAGAGATTCTGTTCTGGGCGTTGCATTGAAGAACGACCCGAAGCTCGAGAATATTTTCTACTAGGCCGACCGGAATGAACAGTAACAACAGACATGTGATGAACTCATTACACTGGAAGTGATGAAGTCAGGAAGAGATGTATGTAAAGAATGAACCGTAACAACAGACATGTGATGAACTCGTTACACTGGAAGTCAGGAAGAGATGTATGTAAAGAATGAACAGTAACAACAGACATGTGATGAACTCGTTACACTGGAAGTGATGAAGTCAGGAAGAGATGTATGTAAAGAATGAACAGTAACAACAGACATGTGATGAACTCGTTACACTGGAAGTGATGAAGTCAGGAAGAGATGTATGTAAAGAATGAACAGTAACAACAGACATGTGATGAACTCGTTACACTGGAAGTGATGAAGTCAGGAAGAGATGTATGTAAAGAATGAACAGTAACAACAGACATGTGATGAACTCGTTACACTGGAAGTCAGGAAGAGATGTATGTAAAGAATGAACAGTAACAACAGACATGTGATGAACTCGTTACACTGGAAGTCAGGAAGAGATGTATGTAAAGAATGAACAGTAACAACAGACATGTGATGAACTCTTTACACTGGAAGTCAGGAAGTCAGGAAGAGATGTATGTAAAGAATGAACAGTAACAACAGACATGAACTCTTTACACTGGAAGTCAGGAAGAGATGTATGTAAAGAGAACAGTAACAACAGACATGTGATGAACTCTTTACACTGGAAGTCAGAAGTCAGGAAGAGATGTATGTAAAGAATGAACAGTAACAACAGACATGTGATGAACTCTTTACACTGGAAGTCAGGAAGAGATGTATGTAAAGAATGAACAGTAACAACAGACATGTGATGAACTCTTTACACTGGAAGTCAGGAAGTCAGGAAGAGATGTATGTAAAGAATGAACAGTAACAACAGACATGTGATGAACTCGTTACACTGGAAGTCAAGGAAGAGATGTATGTAAAGAATGAACAGTAACAACAGACATGTGATGAACTCGTTACACTGGAAGTCAGGAAGAGATGTATGTAAAGAATGAATAGTAACAACAGACATGTGATGAACTCTTTACACTGGAAGTCAGGAAGAGATGTATGTAAAGAATGAACAGTAACAACAGACATGTGATGAACTCTTTACACTGGAAGTCAGGAAGAGATGTATGTAAAGAATGAACAGTAACAACAGACATGTGATGAACTCTTTACACTGGAAGTCAGGAAGAGATGTATGTAAAGAATGAACAGTAACAACAGACATGTGATGAACTCTTTACACTGGAAGTCAGGAAGAGATGTATGTAAAGAATGAACAGTAACAACAGACATGTGATGAACTCTTTACACTGGAAGTCAGGAAGAGATGTATGTAAAGAATGAACAGTAACAACAGACATGTGATGAACTCTTTACACTGGAAGTCAGGAAGAGATGTATGTAAAGAATGAACAGTAACAACAGACATGTGATGAACTCTTTACACTGGAAGTCAGGAAGAGATGTATGTAAAGAATGAACAGTAACAACAGACATGTGATGAACTCTTTACACTGGAAGTCAGGAAGAGATGTATGTAAAGAATGAACAGTAACAACAGACATGTGATGAACTCTTTACACTGGAAGTCAGGAAGAGATGTATGTAAAGAATGAACAGTAACAACAGACATGTGATGAACTCTTTACACTGGAAGTCAGGAAGAGATGTATGTAAAGAATGAACAGTAACAACAGACATGTGATGAACTCTTTACACTGGAAGTCAGGAAGAGATGTATGTAAAGAATGAACAGTAACAACAGACATGTGATGAACTCTTTACACTGGAAGTCAGGAAGTCAGGAAGAGATGTATGTAAAGAATGAACAGTAACAACAGACATGTGATGAACTCTTTACACTGGAAGTCAGGAAGAGATGTATGTAAAGAATGAACAGTAACAACAGACATGTGATGAACTCTTTACACTGGAAGTCAGGAAGAGATGTATGTAAAGAATGAACAGTAACAACAGACATGTGATGAACTCTTTACACTGGAAGTCAGGAAGAGATGTATGTAAAGAATGAACAGTAACAACAGACATGTGATGAACTCTTTACACTGGAAGTCAGGAAGAGATGTATGTAAAGAATGAACAGTAACAACAGACATGTGATGAACTCTTTACACTGGAAGTCAGGAAGAGATGTATGTAAAGAATGAACAGTAACAACAGACATGTGATGAACTCTTTACACTGGAAGTCAGGAAGAGATGTATGTAAAGAATGAACAGTAACAACAGACATGTGATGAACTCTTTACACTGGAAGTCAGGAAGAGATGTATGTAAAGAATGAACAGTAACAACAGACATGTGATGAACTCTTTACACTGGAAGTCAGGAAGAGATGTATGTAAAGAATGAACAGTAACAACAGACATGTGATGAACTCTTTACACTGGAAGTCAGGAAGAGATGTATGTAAAGAATGAACAGTAACAACAGACATGTGATGAACTCTTTACACTGGAAGTCAGGAAGAGATGTATGTAAAGAATGAACAGTAACAACAGACATGTGATGAACTCTTTACACTGGAAGTCAGGAAGAGATGTATGTAAAGAATGAACAGTAACAACAGACATGTGATGAACTCTTTACACTGGAAGTCAGGAAGAGATGTATGTAAAGAATGAACAGTAACAACAGACATGTGATGAACTCTTTACACTGGAAGTCAGGAAGAGATGTATGTAAAGAATGAACAGTAACAACAGACATGTGATGTATGTAAAGAATGAACAGTAACAACAGACATGTGATGAACTCTTTACACTGGAAGTCAGGAAGTCAGGAAGAGATGTATGTAAAGAATGAACAGTAACAACAGACATGTGATGAACTCTTTACACTGGAAGTCAGGAAGAGATGTATGTAAAGAATGAACAGTAACAACAGACATGTGATGAACTCTTTACACTGGAAGTCAGGAAGAGATGTATGTAAAGAATGAACAGTAACAACAGACATGTGATGAACTCTTTACACTGGAAGTCAGGAAGAGATGTATGTAAAGAATGAACAGTAACAACAGACATGTGATGAACTCTTTACACTGGAAGTCAGGAAGAGATGTATGTAAAGAATGAACAGTAACAACAGACATGTGATGAACTCTTTACACTGGAAGTCAGGAAGAGATGTATGTAAAGAATGAACAGTAACAACAGACATGTGATGAACTCTTTACACTGGAAGTCAGGAAGAGATGTATGTAAAGAATGAACAGTAACAACAGACATGTGATGAACTCTTTACACTGGAAGTCAGGAAGTCAGGAAGAGATGTATGTAAAGAATGAACAGTAACAACAGACATGTGATGAACTCTTTACACTGGAAGTCAGGAAGAGATGTATGTAAAGAATGAACAGTAACAACAGACATGTGATGAACTCTTTACACTGGAAGTCAGGAAGAGATGTATGTAAAGAATGAACAGTAACAACAGACATGTGATGAACTCTTTACACTGGAAGTCAGGAAGAGATGTATGTAAAGAATGAACAGTAACAACAGACATGTGATGAACTCTTTACACTGGAAGTCAGGAAGAGATGTATGTAAAGAATGAACAGTAACAACAGACATGTGATGAACTCTTTACACTGGAAGTCAGGAAGAGAGCTGATGTCAAGTTCAAGTGAAGCTGCCAGTTTCTGCCGTTTTAAGAAAAAAGTGAAACAGAAAAACTGAGGAATGTCTTGTCACTTGACAACTAATTTACTTGTTATTTACCTATCAGTGTTAAAAGTATGTGAATATTTGTTGTATATTTTTTTCATTCTTGAAATTCATTCTGGCTGTCAGTTGCCTGTTAGTGTCAATGAAACAGAGCTGAAAGTGTGTGTGTGTGTGGGGGGGGGGGGATGCGTGCATGTGTGTGTGTGTGTGTATGTGTGTTCTTCAATTTTACGTCCTTCCACTAAAAGTGATTCAGACAATATATTGAATTGTGGTTTTAATGCGGGAAAGTGTGAATGGTGTGTCTATGAGTGTATGTGAGAAACTAATTGAATAATGTGTGTGTGTGTGTGTGTGTAAGCCTAGACATGGCATTTCAGTGTGGTACCTGTATTCTATACACAGTCACTATTTATATATTGGCCTAGGACTTGAACAATACACTAAGGAAAGGTTATGCCTGTGCCTTCATAGCCTTGCTCCCCCCCCCCCCTCTCTCTCTTTCTCGTTTTATCTATCTGTCTCTTTTGGTCTCTATCTCTCTTTCTCTGTTAGCTCTCACACACACGCACACACACATACACACACGCACGCACATGCACACACATACACACACACACACACACACACACACACACACAGACATACACACACGCACGCGCACGCACACGCACACACACACACACACACACACACACACACACACACACACACACACAGAGACATACACACACACACAGACAGACAGACACACACACACACACACACACACACACACACACACACACACACACACACACACACATATATACACACAGACACACACACACACAGACACACACACACACACACACACACACACACACACACAGACACACACACACACACACACAAGAATTTAGAAAGCAAAGAAATAAGGTAACCAATATGAAACGTAAATCGAAGCGCAATTATTTCCAACAAATGTTGATATCCACGAAAGATTCCCGCCAGATATGGAAAGCCATCAACATGCTAAATAACAAACACGTAACAAAAAGTCAACAAATTGTTTCAGATATCTCTGCTGACCACTTAAACAACCATTTCGCTAATACATGTATAAAAGAAAAACTTATATCTCATTATTGATCAAATGAAAATAATGTACCCTATCTAAAACAATTTCTTAGTTCAAAAGATATAGATTTTCCTTTCGATTTACAACCAATGGCTGTATTTGAATTTAGCAAAAGTCTTATCTTTAAAAGATTCTAAGACACGCGATATAGACGGCTTGGATGTCAACATACTAAAAATTGCATGCCCAGTAATATGTGACTCACTAACTTATTTATATAACTTATGTATAGAAAAACACTGTTTTCCTTCAACATTTAAACAGGCCAAAGTAATCCCTATCCATAATAATAATAATAATAATAAGTACATTTATATAGCGCTTTACCTCAGATGAGCCCAAAGCGCTTTACA
>CM065687.1:63050740-63063240 GCA_017654935.2 Phymorhynchus buccinoides
TCAGACACAGATCATCAGATGGGGGTTGTGCTGTATAGAGGTGATTGTCAGATACAGATCATCAGATGGGGGTTGTGCTGTATAGAGGGGATTGTCAGACACACATCATCAGATGGGAGTTGTGCTGTATAGAGGGGATTGTCAGATACACACATCATCAGATGGGGGTTGTGCTGTATAGAGGGGATTGTCAGATACAGATCATCAGATGGGGGTTGTGCTGTATAGAGGTGATTGTCAGACACACATCATCAGATGGGGGTTGTGCTGTATAGAGGGGATTGTCAGACACACACATCATCAGATGGGGGTTGTGCTGTATAGAGGGGATTGTCAGATACACACATCATCAGATGGGGTTGTGCTGTATAGAGGGGATTGTCAGATACAGATCATCAGATGGGGGTTGTGCTGTATAGAGGTGATTGTCAGACACACACATCAGATGGGGGTTGTGCTGTATAGAAGGGATTGTCAGACACACACATCATCAGATGGGGGTTGTGCTGTATAGAGGGGATTGTCAGACACACACATCATCAGATGGGGGTTGTGCTGTATAGAGGTGATTGTCAGACACACACAGATCATCAGATGGGGGTTGTGCTGTATAGAGGTGATTGTCAGACACACATCATCAGATGGGGGTTGTGCTGTATAGAGGGGATTGTCAGACACACATCATCATCATGGGGGTTGTGCTGTATAGAGGTGATTGTCAGACACAGATCATCAGATGGGGGTTGTGCTGTATAGAGGTGATTGTCAGACACAGATCATCAGATGGGGGTTGTGCTGTATAGAGGTGATTGTCAGACACAGATCATCAGATGGGGGTTGTGCTGTATAGAGGTGATTGTCAGACACAGATCATCAGATGGGGGTTGTGCTGTATAGAGGTGATTGTCAGACACAGATCATCAGATGGGGGTTGTGCTGTATAGAGGTGATTGTCAGACACAGATCATCAGATGGGGGTTGTGCTGTATAGAGGTGATTGTCAGACACAGATCATCAGATGGGGGTTGTGCTGTATAGAGGTGATTGTCAGATACAGATCATCAGATGGGGGTTGTGCTGTATAGAGGGGATTGTCAGATACACACATCATCAGATGGGGTTGTGCTGTATAGAGGTGATTGTCAGACACAGATCATCAGATGGGGGTTGTGCTGTTTAGAGGTGATTGTCAGACACAGATCAGATGGGGGTTGTGCTGTATAGAGGTGATAAAGTGTGTGTGTGTGTGTATGACTGAAGGTCTGAAATAATACCTGTAGCAGCTTGCATCATGCAGACCACCCTCTCTCTGCAGGACAACAGGGAAAACGCAGACTTCATTACAACACTCTGTGGGAGGCTGTGTCTGTTTGCTTTCTTACCAATCATACAAGCCTGATGGCACTGTATGTCTGTTCTTTCTGTCTGTCTCTCTTCCCCCCCCCCCCCCCCCATTTCTCTTTCCTGTGTGAATAATTCTCTCTCCTCTCTGTGAATCTCTCTCTCTCTCTCTCTCTCTCTCTCTCTCTCTCTCTCTCTCTCTCTCTCTCTCTCTCTCTCTCTCTCTCTCTCTCTCTCTCTCTCTCTCTCTCTGTGTCTTCCAAACAACACCAAAGATGCCTGCTATTCGGGCTGGCTGGGCTGGCAATACAGAAAGACAGCCTCCTTGTTGGAGTAAAATAAATGAAAGTTTTAAAGGAAGACTTAAGTTGGAATGGCTAGACCAGATAGCTAATAAATAGGATAGGTGGAATGAGAGAGATAAGGCTGCGTGAAGATGACCAGAGTTAATGGAGACAGAGAGAATGGCTGTGCAAGGTCAGGTGGCATGGAATGACATTGTAGAGAGATAAGGCTGCGTGAAGATGACCAGAGTTAATGGAGACAGAGAGAATGGCTGTGCAAGGTCAGGTGGCATGGAATGACATTGTAGAGAGATAAGGCTGCGTGAAGATGACCAGAGTTAATGGAGACAGAGAGAATGGCTGTGCAAGGTCAGGTGGCATGGAATGACATTGTAGAGAGATAAGGCTGCGTGAAGATGACCAGAGTTCATGGACAGACAGACAATGGCTGTGCAAGGTCAGGTGGCATGGAATGACATTGTAGAGAGATAAGGCTGCGTGAAGATGACCAGAGTTCATGGACAGAGAGACAATGGCTGTGCAAGGTCAGGTGGCATGGAATGACATTGTAGAGAGATAAGGCTGCGTGAAGATGACCAGAGTTCATGGAGACAGAGAGAATGGCTGTGCAAGGTCAGGTGGCATGGAATGACATTGTAGAGAGATAAGGCTGCGTGAAGATGACCAGAGTTAATGGAGACAGAGAGAATGGCTGTGCAAGGTCAGGTGGCATGGAATGACATTGTAGAGAGATAAGGCTGCGTGAAGATGACCAGAGTTCATGGACAGACAGAGAGAATGGCTGTGCAAGGTCAGGTGGCATGGAATGACATTGTAGAGAGATAAGGCTGCGTGAAGATGACCAGAGTTCATGGACAGACAGACAATGGCTGTGCAAGGTCAGGTGGCATGGAATGACATTGTAGAGAGATAAGGCTGCGTGAAGATGACCAGAGTTCATGGACAGACAGACAATGGCTGTGCAAGGTCAGGTGGCATGGAATGACATTGTAGAGAGATAAGGCTGCGTGAAGATGACCAGAGTTCATGGACAGACAGACAATGGCTGTGCAAGGTCAGGTGGCTGGGAATGACATTGTAGAGAGATAAGGCTGCGTGAAGATGACCAGAGTTCATGGACAGACAGACAATGGCTGTGCAAGGTCAGGTGGCATGGAATGACATTGTAGAGAGATAAGGCTGCATGAAGATGACCAGAGTTCATGGACAGACAGACAATGGCTGTGCAAGGTCAGGTGGCATGGAATGACATTGTAGAGAGATAAGGCTGCATGAAGATGACCAGAGTTCATGGACAGACAGAGACAGAGAGATTGGCTGTGCAAGGTCAGGTGGCATGGAATGACATTGTAGAGAGATAAGGCTGCATGAAGATTACGAAATTGATTGAGGGAAAGGGGATGGGTTAGGATGCACACACATACACACTTGCACACACACACACACACACACACACACACACACACACACATGCACACACTTGCACACACACAGAGCATACAAAGGCTTTTTTGGGGTTGCTTTTTCTTTTTGTTTACAAATCTGCGAGAAATTTATTAAGATGGAAAAGTTAAATAAGAAATGTCACCTAACTATTTTAAGCTGTTTTGGATTAAACAATTGGGGGAAGGTGGGGGGGGGGGGGGCAAACCAAAAGGAAGCAGAAAGATAAGGAACTAGAGCTGAAGCGCACGTGTGTGTGTGTGTGTGTGTAATAACACAACAATAACAGTAATGGTTTCATCAGTTTTTGCAAGGCTAAGAGACAAAAACATTGAAACATGACAAAATACAGAATGCAACACATTTCACGTGCTTCACAAAAATACAGTTATACACTTGCACACACACATGCATGCAGTGAAGGAAAGTGCATGCACGCACGCGCGTGCACACACACACACGCATGCGCGCGCACACACATATTATTATGTTCACTGTCACTAACTGTCTTTCCTCAAGTTTTATGGCTTCAGAAATATAAACTGCAACTTTCAATAAATGTTTGTCCGACATTTGACTGCATGATAGTTGTAAGCGTGTGTGTGTGTGTGTGTGTGTGTGAGAGAGAGAGAACCTGAACTCGAACTCAAATTTTGTATTGAGGGTAAGCAGATAGGCATATTAGGCTTTTTTACACCGTGCCCTCATGAACAAAATCAAATACATTAAAAAAAAAGCAAGAAGCAAAGCAATAAATAAGGGAAAAAAGTAAATTTTAAAAAAAAATCCACAACCCTTGCCCATCCCCACCCATTCACTTACAGGTACACACCGAAACACACATACATACAGGCTCATATACATACTTGTACTCAAAATGGTCAGACATAGCCACACATATACACATAACACAAACACACACACACACATACACGCATGCACGCACGCACACACATACATATATATATATATTCACACACACACACGCACGCACTTACACTGTCACACACGCACACGCACTCTCTCTCTCACACACACACACGAACATATACACATACACACACGAACACACGCACACACACACGCTTGCACGCGCACGCACGCACGCGCACACACACATGTACACACACGCGCGCACTCACTTACACTCACACATACACATGCACTCTCTCTCTCTCTCTCTCTCTCTCTCTCTCACACGCACACGCACGCACGCACGCACGCACGCACGCACACTACACGTGTGTGGCATACCATCTTGCATCAATGATAGATACATACATGATGATATTATATGCAACATACATGTATTAGAACTCATACTAAAATTTAAAAGAGTTTTAATATATGTTATGTCGAGACCATATATAACTAATTATATTTGATACATTAATTGTTTGTGATATGCTTTTTTTTAAAAGCATGTAGTACAGTGAGAGAGAGAGAGGGGGGGGAGAGAGAGAGGGGGGGGAGAGAGAGAGAGGGGGGGGAGAGAGAGAGAGAGAGGGGGAGAGAGAGAGAGAGGGGGGAGGGAGAGAGAGAGGGGGGGGGGAATGAAGAGGGGAGGGGATAACATGGAGAAGAAAAAAAGTGGAAGAAGAGAACAGGAAGAAAAAGTAATGTGATGCTGAGAAGAACAAAGTTTCAGGTAGAATTCCACTGTAAAGGTATTTCTATGAGTATTGTTACAGTGCAGAAGAAAAGGTAAAACCTACCACCACTTTTCACACCCATCATCCCCCCCCCCCCCCCCCCCCCCCCCCATTCCATGTTGCCAACTGCCTGTTATCTTTCTTCTAAAGACACCCAGGGAGGAAGTGGGGTGGGGTGGAGATAGAGAGTGGATCACAGAGCAGCAGACTGCCTGCAGTGCTTGTAGTGTGGTTCTAAGTGTTGAGGCTGTCAGTGTTGTGTGCTGTAGAGCTGTGCATTGCTTCTGCAGACAGGTGTGTGTGTGTGTGGTGGAAAGTTCTTCTCTTCTTCACAATGGGGTGCTTTCCTTTCATCAGGCCAAGGGGCTGTTCTCTGCCCCCAGGGTTTGGCTGAAACTTGGTGATCTTTCAAAGGAAGGGGAATTCAACTTCAGTGGGAAAAGGATTTGTGTGATGGGACTTTTATTCTTCAGTCCCCTTCCATTATTCATGGATTGTTTGTTTTAAAATGTTTATTATGGTATTTATTAAAAACTTTGTGAGTTATTGTTTGGTATTTTAAATATCCATTCCTTGGAACCACTTCTATAAAACAGTAGTCTGTAGCCGCCAAGCATTGATTCAGATATTGCCTTTGCAATGCATGGAATCCACTTTTAATTTTCTTATGCTTTCTTGTGCCTTTTCCTGAACTCCTGTGAACGTAATAATTCTGGTGATGAAGACATTCTGATGGTATCCTGTCCTCTCTCACTGTCCTTCCAGAAAATGAAGTGCCCAATGTGATTGTCGTTATCCACTGTGGTGCTGGTTCAGCCAGCACTGGACCTGGGTAGAGCTGCCTTGTTGGTTGGATTGTGTGACAGTTGTGGGTGAACTAGAACATGCTCCAATTGGAATGCTAATAGCCATCCAAGAGTTTGACGTAGAGACAGTGTCACTGCCGGGTAGTGTAACAGGAGCAAGAGAAGACGTTGCCACTGCCGGGTAGTGTAACAGGAGCAAGAGAAGACGTTGCCACTGCCGGGTAGTGTAACAGGAGCAAGAGAAGACAGTGTCACTGCCGGGTAGTGTAACAGGAGCATGAGAAGACAGTGTCACTGCCGGGTAGTGTAGCAGGAGCATGAGAAGACAGTGTCACTGCCGGGTAGTGTAACAGGAGCAAGAGAAGACAGTGTCACTGCCGGGTAGTGTAGCAGGAGCAAGAGAAGACAGTGTCACTGCCGGGTAGTGTAACAGGAGCAAGAGAAGACAGTGTCACTGCCGGGTAGTGTAACAGGAGCATGAGAAGACAGTGTCACTGCCGGGTAGTGTAACAGGAGCAAGAGAAGACAGTGTCACTGCCGGGTAGTGTAGCAGGAGCAAGAGAAGACAGTGTCACTGCCGGGTAGTGTAACAGGAGCAAGAGAAGACAGTGTCACTGCCGGGTAGTGTAGCAGGAGCAAGAGAAGACAGTGTCACTGCCGGGTAGTGTAACAGGAGCAAGAGAAGACAGTGTCACTGCCGGGTAGTGTAACAGGAGCAAGAGAAGACAGTGTCACTGCCGGGTAGTGTAACAGGAGCAAGAGAAGACAGTGTCACTGCCGGGTAGTGTAACAGGAGCAAGAGAAGACAGTGTCACTGCCGGGTAGTGTAACAGGAGCAAGAGAAGACAGTGTCACTGCCGGGTAGTGTAACAGGAGCAAGAGAAGACAGTGTCACTCCTGGGTAGTGTAGCAGGAGCAAGAGAAGACAGTGTCACTGCCGGGTAGTGTAACAGGAGCAAGAGAAGACAGTGTCACTGCCGGGTAGTGTAGCAGGAGCAAGAGAAGACAGTGTCACTGCCGGGTAGTGTAACAGGAGCAAGAGAAGACAGTGTCACTGCCGGGTAGTGTAACAGGAGCAAGAGAAGACAGTGTCACTGCCGGGTAGTGTAGCAGGAGCAAGAGAAGACAGTGTCACTGCCGGGTAGTGTAGCAGGAGCAAGAGAAGACAGTGTCACTGCCGGGTAGTGTAGCAGGAGCAAGAGAAGACAGTGTCACTGCCGGGTAGTGTAGCAGGAGCAAGAGAAGACAGTGTCACTGCCGGGTAGTGTAACAGGAGCAAGAGAAGACAGTGTCACTGCCGGGTAGTGTAGCAGGAGCAAGAGAAGACAGTGTCACTGCCGGGTAGTGTAGCAGGAGCAAGAGAAGACAGTGTCACTGCCGGGTAGTGTAACAGGAGCAAGAGAAGACAGTGTCACTGCCGGGTAGTGTAGCAGGAGCAAGAGAAGACAGTGTCACTGCCGGGTAGTGTAACAGGAGCAAGAGAAGACAGTGTCACTGCCGGGTAGTGTAGCAGGAGCAAGAGAAGACAGTGTCACTGCCGGGTAGTGTAGCAGGAGCAAGAGAAGACAGTGTCACTGCCGGGTAGTGTAGCAGGAGCAAGAGAAGACAGTGTCACTGCCGGGTAGTGTAACAGGAGCAAGAGAAGACAGTGTCACTGCCGGGTAGTGTAACAGGAGCAAGAGAAGACAGTGTCACTGCCGGGTAGTGTAACAGGAGCAAGAGAAGACAGTGTCACTGCCGGGTAGTGTAACAGGAGCAAGAGAAGACAGTGTCACTGCCGGGTAGTGTAACAGGAGCAAGAGAAGACAGTGTCACTGCCGGGTAGTGTAGCAGGAGCAAGAGAAGACAGTGTCACTGCCGGGTAGTGTAACAGGAGCAAGAGAAGACAGTGTCACTGCCGGGTAGTGTAGCAGGAGCAAGAGAAGACAGTGTCACTGCCGGGTAGTGTAACAGGAGCAAGAGAAGACAGTGTCACTGCCGGGTAGTGTAGCAGGAGCAAGAGAAGACAGTGTCACTGCCGGGTAGTGTAGCAGGAGCAAGAGAAGACAGTGTCACTGCCGGGTAGTGTAACAGGAGCAAGAGAAGACAGTGTCACTGCCGGGTAGTGTAGCAGGAGCAAGAGAAGACAGTGTCACTGCCGGGTAGTGTAACAGGAGCAAGAGAAGACAGTGTCACTGCCGGGTAGTGTAGCAGGAGCAAGAGAAGACAGTGTCACTGCCGGGTAGTGTAGCAGGAGCAAGAGAAGACAGTGTCACTGCCGGGTAGTGTAACAGGAGCAAGAGAAGACAGTGTCACTGCCGGGTAGTGTAGCAGGAGCAAGAGAAGACAGTGTCACTGCCGGGTAGTGTAGCAGGAGCAAGAGAAGACAGTGTCACTGCCGGGTAGTGTAACAGGAGCAAGAGAAGACAGTGTCACTGCCGGGTAGTGTAACAGGAGCAAGAGAAGACAGTGTCACTGCCGGGTAGTGTAGCAGGAGCAAGAGAAGACAGTGTCACTGCCGGGTAGTGTAACAGGAGCAAGAGAAGACAGTGTCACTGCCGGGTAGTGTAGCAGGAGCAAGAGAAGACAGTGTCACTGCCGGGTAGTGTAACAGGAGCAAGAGAAGACAGTGTCACTGCCGGGTAGTGTAGCAGGAGCAAGAGAAGACAGTGTCACTGCCGGGTAGTGTAGCAGGAGCAAGAGAAGACAGTGTCACTGCCGGGTAGTGTAGCAGGAGCAAGAGAAGACAGTGTCACTGCCGGGTAGTGTAACAGGAGCAAGAGAAGACAGTGTCACTGCCGGGTAGTGTAGCAGGAGCAAGAGAAGACAGTGTCACTGCCGGGTAGTGTAGCAGGAGCAAGAGAAGACAGTGTCACTGCCGGGTAGTGTAGCAGGAGCAAGAGAAGACAGTGTCACTGCCGGGTAGTGTAGCAGGAGCAAGAGAAGACAGTGTCACTGCCGGGTAGTGTAGCAGGAGCAAGAGAAGACAGTGTCACTGCCGGGTAGTGTAGCAGGAGCAAGAGAAGACAGTGTCACTGCTGGGTAGTGTAGCAGGAGCAAGAGAAGACAGTGTCACTGCCGGGTAGTGTAGCAGGAGCAAGAGAAGACAGTGTCACTGCCGGGTAGTGTAGCAGGAGCAAGAGAAGACAGTGTCACTGCCGGGTAGTGTAACAGGAGCAAGAGAAGACAGTGTCACTGCCGGGTAGTGTAGCAGGAGCAAGAGAAGACAGTGTCACTGCCGGGTAGTGTAACAGGAGCAAGAGAAGACAGTGTCACTGCCGGGTAGTGTAACAGGAGCAAGAGAAGACAGTGTCACTGCCGGGTAGTGTAACAGGAGCAAGAGAAGACAGTGTCACTGCCGGGTAGTGTAACAGGAGCAAGAGAAGACAGTGTCACTGCCGGGTAGTGTAACAGGAGCAAGAGAAGACAGTGTCACTGCCGGGTAGTGTAGCAGGAGCAAGAGAAGACAGTGTCACTGACGGGTAGTGTAACAGGAGCAAGAGAAGACAGTGTCACTGCCGGGTAGTGTAACAGGAGAGAAGACAGTGTCACTGCCGGGTAGAGGAGCAGACAAGACAGTGTCACTGCCGGGTAGTGTACAGGAGCAAGAGAAGACAGTGTCACTCCTGGGTAGAGCAAGAGAAGACAGTGTCACTGCCGGGTAGTGTAACAGGAGCAAGAGAAGACAGTGTCAGACAGACAGGAGCAAGAGAAGACAGACTGCCGGGTAGTGTACAGGAGCAAGAGAAGACAGTGTCACTGACAGGTACAGAGCACAGAGACAGATCACTGACAGAACAGAGCAAAGAAGACAGACAGACAGACAGACACAGAGCGATAGACAGAACAGACAAAGTCAGACAGACAGACAGACACAGAGATAGACAGATAGACAGACAGACAGACACAGAGCGAGACAGACAGACAGAGACAGACAGACAGACACAGAGCGATAGACAGAACAGACAAAGTCAGACAGACAGACAGACACAGAGCGATAGACAGAACAGACAAAGTCAGACAGACAGACAGACACAGAGCGATAGACAGAACAGACAAAGTCAGACAGACAGACAGACACAGAGCGATAGACAGAACAGACAAAGACAGACAGACAGACACAGAGCGATAGACAGAACAGACAGTCAGACAGACAGACACACAGAGCGATAGACAGAACAGACAAAGTCAGACAGACAGACAGACACAGAGCGATAGACAGAACAAAGCAGACAGAAGTCAGACAGACAGACACAGAGTGATAGACAGAACAGACAAAGTCAGACAGACAGACACAGAGTGATAGAACAGACAAAGTCAGACAGACAGACACAGAGAGATAGACAGAGCAGACAAAGTCAGACAGACAGACACAGAGCGATAGACAGAACAGACAGATAAAGGAAGGGTTAGGGTTAGACACAGAAGCAGAAAAGAGAAATAGGTTGCAAGTGAGAATGGAATGGAGGGAAGAGGAAGGAGAAAAGGCAGAGCAGGGGATGAATCAGAGACTGGACTGCTCTATTCTAGTGGATGGATGAAGGGGGGAGGCATTTGGTTGATTGAGCTCAATGAGCTGTAGCAGCCAGAACAGCTGCCGACACAAACAGCCTGTAACAGTCAGCACTGATAGCAGCAAGGCACACAGAACCAGAGAGAAGGGGGAGGGGGGGGGGGTGAAGAGAGGGCAGTAATCTTTCAATGCCCACTAGCGTAGCCACAGCCCCAAAGCTGCATCACTCCATTCTCTGATTGTACACAGGATAGCGCTTTGTGTGGCCACAGCCCCAAGGCTGCATCACTCCATTCTCTGATTGTACACAGGATAGCGCATTGTGTGGCCACAGCCCCAAGGCTGCATCACTCCTTTCTCTGTACACAGGATAGCGCTCTGTGTGGCCACAGCCCCAAGGCTGCATCACTCCATTCTCTCATTGTACACAGGATAGCGCTTTGTGTGGCCACAGCCCCAAGGCTGCATCACTCCTTTCTCTGATTGTACACAGGATAGCGCTTTGTGTGGCCACAGCCCCAAGGCTGCATCACTCCATTCTCTGATTGTACACAGGATAGCGCATTGTGTGGCCACAGCCCCAAGGCTGCATCACTCCTTTCTCTGTACACAGGATAGCGCTCTGTGTGGCCACAGCCCCAAGGCTGCATCACTCCATTCTCTCATTGTACACAGGATAGCGCTTTGTGTGGCCACAGCCCCAAGGCTGCATCACTCCATTCTCTCATTGTACACAGGATAGCGCTTTGTGTGGCCACAGCCCCAAGGCTGCATCACTCCTTTCTCTGATTGTACACAGGATAGCGCTTTGTGTGGCCACAGCCCCAAGGCTGCATCACTCCATTCTCTGATTGTACACAGGATAGCGCTTTGTGTGGCCACAGCCCCAAGGCTGCATCACTCCTTTCTCTGTACACAGGATAGCGCTTTGTGTGGCCACAGGCTTCATCACTCCATTCTCTGATTGTACACAGGATACACAGGATAGCTTTGTGTGGCCACAGGCTCATCACTCCATTCTCTCATTGTACACAGGATAGCGCTTTGTGTGGCCACAGGCTTCATCACTCCATTCTCTGATTGTACACAGGATAGCGCTTTGTGTGGCCACAGGCTTCATCACTCCATTCTCTGATTGTACACAGGATAGCGCTTTGTGTGGCCACAGGCTGCATCACTCCATTCTCTTCATCTGTACACAGGATACACAGGATAGCGCTTTGTGTGGCCACAGGCTGCATCACTCCATTCTCTCATTGTACACAGGATAGCTTTGTGTGGCCACAGGCTCATCACTCCAGTCTCTCTTGTCTGATTGTACACAGGATAGCGCTTTGTGTGGCCACAGGCTGCATCACTCCAGTCCCTTGTCTGATTGTACACAGGATAGCGCTTTGTGTGGCCACAGGCTTCATCACTCCATTCTCTGATTGTACACAGGATACACAGGATAGCATTTGTGTGGCCACAGGCTGCATCACTCCATTCTCTCATTGTACACAGGATAGCGCTTTGTGTGGCCACAGGCTGCATCACTCCATTCTCTCATTGTACACAGGATAGCGCTTTGTGTGGCCACAGGCTGCATCACTCCATTCTCTCATTGTACACAGGATAGCGCTTTGTGTGGCCACAGGCTGCATCACTCCATTCTCTCATTGTACACAGGATAGCACTTTGTGTGGCCACAGGCTGCATCACTCCATTCTCTCATTGTACACAGGATAGCGCTTTGTGTGGCCACAGGCTGCATCACTCCATTCTCTCATTGTACACAGGATAGCGCTTTGTGTGGCCACAGGCTGCATCACTCCATTCTCTCATTGTACACAGGATAGCGCTTTGTGTGGCCAGGCTGCAGGCTGCATCACTCCATTCTCTGATTGTACACAGGATACACAGGATAGCACTTTGTGTGGCCACAGGCTGCATCACTCCATTCTCTGGTACACAGGATAGCGCTTTGTGTGGCCACAGGCTGCATCACTCCATTCTCTCATTGTACACAGGATAGCGCTTTGTGTGGCCACAGGCTGCATCACTCCATTCTCTCATTGTACACAGGATAGCGCTTTGTGTGGCCACAGGGCCACAGGCTCATTGTACATCACTCCATGCATCACTCCATTCTCTCATTGTACACAGGATAGCGCTTTGTGTGGCCACAGGCTGCATCACTCCATTCTCTCATTGTACACAGGATAGGATAGCGCTTTGTGTGGCCACAGGCTGCATCACTCCATTCTCTCATTGTACACAGGATAGCGCTTTGTGTGGCCACAGGCTGCATCACTCCATTCTCTCATTGTACACAGGATAGCGCTTTGTGTGGCCACAGGCTGCATCACTCCATTCTCTCATTGTACACAGGATAGCGCTTTGTGTGGCCACAGGCTGCATCACTCCATTCTCTTTTGTGTGGCCACAGGCTGCATCACTCCATTCTCTCATTGTACACAGG
>CM065687.1:63068240-63073240 GCA_017654935.2 Phymorhynchus buccinoides
CACAAATGTGCTTCATAAACAATCTCTCTTATGCCACAAATGTGCTTCATAAACAATCTCTGGTATGCCAGAAATGTTTGCTGACAAATGAGCTTCATAAACAATCTCTCTTATGCCACAAATGTGCTTCATAAACAATCTCTGGTATGCCAGAAATGTTTGCTGACAAATGAGCTTCATAAACAATCTCTGGTATGCCAGAAATGTTTGCTGACAATTGAGCTTCATAAACAATCTCTCTTATGCCACAAATGTGCTTCATAAACAATCTCTCTTATGCCACAAATGTGCTTCATAAACAATCTCTGGTATGCCAGAAATGTTTGCTGACAAATGAGCTTCATAAACAATCTCTGGTATGCCACAAATGTTTGCTGACAATTGAGCTTCATAAACAATCTCATATGCCACAAATGTTTGCTGACAATTGAGCTTCATAAACAATCTCTGGTATGCCAGAAATGTTTGCTGACAATTGAGCTTCATAAACAATCTCTGGTATGCCAGAAATGTTTGCTGACAATTGAGCTTCATAAACAATCTTTCTTATGCCACAAATGTTTGCTGACAAATGTGCTTCATAAACAATCTCTCTTATGCCACAAATGTTTGCTGACAATTGAGCTTCATAAACAATCTCTGGTATGCCACAAATGTTTGCTGACAATTGAGCTTCATAAACAATCTCTCGTATGCCAGAAATGTTTGCTGACAATTGAGCTTCATAAACAATCTTTCTTATGCCACAAATGTTTGCTGACAATTGAGCTTCATAAACAATCTTTCTTATGCCACAAATGTTTGCTGACAATTGAGCTTCATAAACAATCTTTCTTATGCCACAAATGTTTGCTGACAATTGAGCTTCATAAACAATCTCTCTTATGCCACAAATGTTTGCTGACAAATGAGCTTCATAAACAATCTCTCTTATGCCACAAATGTTTGCTGACAATTGAGCTTCATAAACAATCTCTCTTATGCCACAAATGTTTGCTGACAAATGTGCTTCATAAACAATCTCTCTTATGCCACAAATGTTTGCTGACAATTGAGCTTCATAAACAATCTCTCGTATGCCACAAATGTTTGCTGACAATTGAGCTTCATAAACAATCTCTCGTATGCCACAAATGTTTGCTGACAATTGAGCTTCATAAACAATCTCTCTTATGCCACAAATGTTTGCTGACAATTGAGCTTCATAAACAATCTCTCTCATGCCACAAATGTTTGCTTTGTAGGACTTGACTACCAGTGTCAGTTTCCACTGCCAATGTGTAAATCAAAAACGACTATATTGCTGAACCTTTACAATGCTGGTCATGTATTAAAGGCAATGGAACAGTCAAAGCTGTGTCGGCTAAAAATGTGCCTTGGAGTCGGTGCATAATGTGTGTTTTATTGACTATCCAGTTGGTGCTATTAAGGGACTAGATTGTCTACATTGTGTTATGAAGGCTGTTCTAATGGATCAGTTGGTGCCATTAAGACTAGATTGTCTACATTGTGTTATGAAGGCTGTTCTAATGGATCAGTTGGTGCCATTAAGACTAGATTGTCTACATTGTGTTATGGGTCTTATGTGTGCTGGTCAGTTGTGTCTGACTGTGAGCTTCAGATAGCAGAGAGACAACTGCTATTCTAAAAAGCTGGGCTGGCAAGTGTTTATAGTAAGTGATAGTGTAACCTAGTGTCACTGTGCATTTGTTTCCAGCGCTGTGTTTCTCTGCATTAACAGATAAGGATGACCTGAACTCTTCTTAAAGCCTGGGCTGGGATGTGTTAACTAATAGTATATCACCATGCAGAGCGCTGTGTTTCTCTGCACTAACAGATGGGGACGACTTGGACTATTCTTAAAACCTGGGCTGGGATGTGTTAACTGTAATGAACTATTCACCATGCAGTGGTTTCGAGCGCTGTGTTTCTCTGCACTAACAGATGGGGACGACTTGGACTATTCTTAAAACCTGGGCTGGGATGTGTTAACTGTAATGAACTATTCACCATGCAGTTGTTTCGAGCGCTGTGTTTCTCTGCACTAACAGATGGGGACGACTTGGACTCGGCCCGATCCTACAACAAAGACCCACGCCCCAAAACTCCATCTACCTCCTCCACCGACCCAAACCGACCCAAAACTCCGTCCCAGGGCCGACCCAAAACGCCGACCTCCCAGCCCTACAACCTGTACGACAGTCAGGGGGGCATGTATGGGGACCCCTCCAACCGACGGTCCCCCACTGACAATGCTGACCACCGTGGCAATCCCAGCGACTTCAACAGTCGCCCTGACAATGTGGAGAGCTTGTACGAGCGGGCCCGCCCCCCTGCAGGGCCTCGCAACGACTTCCGCCAACACGACTTCAGGGGTCGCCCGGACTACCAGGATGCCTATGGCAACGATCGCTATGGTTACAGCAGAGAGGTCAAGCCAGGTCAGTTCTGAAGCATTGTTGTGGTTGTATTGTAGTTTGTTGTATGGTTGGGTTTTTTAGCCATTTAAAAAAAAAAATTCATACCTTATTTTTTTCTATGGAGTATTCGATGGTAA
Organism: Phymorhynchus buccinoides; assembly: GCA_017654935.2. Taxonomy (NCBI): domain Eukaryota; kingdom Metazoa; phylum Mollusca; class Gastropoda; order Neogastropoda; family Raphitomidae; genus Phymorhynchus; species Phymorhynchus buccinoides. Next base: position 63,070,798 of record CM065687.1, read on the forward strand.
ACAACACAGGGATATAGTATGCTGTCTTCCATGCTCTCTATCCCTGTATATTACACTAGCTTTCACCCCATATTGCACACAAATAATGAATGACATCAACATTTCTCCCTCAACAGGTCAGGGATATAGTGTGCTGTCTTCCATGCTCTATGTCTCTCTATCCCTGTATATTACACTAGCTTTCACTTCAGATTGCACACAAATAATGAATGACATCAACATTTCTCCCTCAACAGGTCAGGGATATAGTGTGCTGTCTGCCATGCTCTATGTCTCTCTATCCCTGTATATTACACTAGCTTTCACCCCATATTGCACACAAATAATGAATGACATCAACATTTCTCCCTCAACAGGTCAGGGATATAGTGTGCTGTCTTCCATGCTCTATGTCTCTCTATCCCTGTATATTACACTAGCTTTCACTTCAGATTGCACACAAATAATGAATGACATCAACATTTCTCCCTCAACAGGTCAGGGATATAGTGTGCTGTCTTCCATGCTCTATGTCTCTCTATCCCTGTATATTACACTAGCTTTCACTTCAGATTGCACACAAATAATGAATGACATCAACATTTCTCCCTCAACAGGTCAGGGATATAGTGTGCTGTCTCTCTTTCTCTATCCCTGTATATTACACTAGCTTTCACCCCATATTGCACACAAATAATAAATGACATCAACGTTTCTCCCCCAAAAGGTCAGTTCCGCAGTCGGACACCCGGCCCAGAGATGATGGCCCGTGGTGGCATGGGGCCGGACTATCGGGCTGAGGGTGGGCCGCACCGGCCCAAGACCCCCACGGCCCACGACCTGCGCAGCAAAACGCCCATGCCCTCCTCACACACCTACCACAACGAGTTCAGGGCCAGTGGCCGCTACACGCCCAACCCCAACATGGAGTTTGGACGATATGGCAGGAACGTGGAGTCTGGTCGGCCATGGCACGACTTCAACTCTTCAGGTGTGTCTCTGTCTGTTTGTCTCTGTCTCTGTGTGCCTCTTTCTCTCTCACTCTGTCTTGTGTGCTTGTGTCTTATCTCTATGTCTGTCTCTGTCTGTCTGTCTCTGTCTCTGTGTGCCTCTTTCTTTCTCACTCTGTCTTGTGTGCTTGTGTCTTATCTCTATGTCTGTCTCTGTCTGTGAGTCCCCCCCCCCCCCCCCTTTCTCTCGTTTTTTTTTTGCTGTCCCATCTTCTGGGCCGTACAGTGGCGTTGCTCTCACGCCGCTCATTCGACTCCCAACTCGCAGCCACACCCTGGCTTCTTCAGGTCGCAGAATCCGAGACAAGCAGTCCAAGGGGTACGAATATATTTTAGGCCGTCAGGAGGCAACCTACCGAGGAGACACAGCACTGCTGTTGAGTCACTTCGGTGGAGTTCAGTAGAGCCTGTTCAGGACACCACCTACTAAGCCCCCTACTGACGACACTATTCTCTTAGTTGCGGAGCCAGCGTGAGTGAGGTCCTCATCCGAGGGCGCCACCACGACCGTCCACCGACAGCTCCCCAGAACACACTGATCCCCATGACTTTGACCCAAACGCACCAAGGCACAGACTGGATTGGAGGCCGAAACTGAGGTCACCATGAGAGCAGGGCATGCAAAGCCACAGAATTTGAGACATTTTTTCTTTTTTATAATTGATGGAAATTATGTGGATGACTATGATGATGATGATGCTATGGAGTTCCGTGTTGGTCTGAGACTGCATGACAAGGCTGTATTCTACGCTTCTTTCATAATGATATCCCGGCGTTAACCAGGCCCGAGAACTACAGACACCTGCAGTGTTGCTCTGAGACTGCATGACAGGGCTGTATTCTACGCTTCTTTCATAATGATATCCCGGCGTTAACCAGGCCCGAGAACTACAGACACCTGCAGTGTTGCTCTGAGACTGCATGACAGGACTGTATTCTACGCTTCTTTCATAATGATATCCCGGCGTTAACCAGGCCCAAGAACTACAGACACCTGCAGTGTTGGTCTGAGACTGCATGACAGGGCTGTATTCTACACTTCTTTCATAATGATATCCTGGTGTTAGCCAGGCCTGCAAACTACAGACACCTGCAGTGTTGGTCTGAGACTGCATGACAGGGCTGTATTCTACGCTTCTTTCATAATGATATCCCAGTGTTAACCAGGCCTGCAAACTACAGACACCTGCAGTGTTGGTCTGAGACTGCATGACAGGGCTGTATTCTACGCTTCTTTCATAATGATATCCCGGTGTTAACTAGGCCCGAGAACTACAGACACCTGCAGTGTTGCTCTTGAATTTAGAACATCACTCTCCGTTTAGCGGATGAAGCTCGACTGTGTGGTTTCAGTCTTCCCATTGAGCCCATAGCTGCTTACTCTGGGTAGGAGTCAGTCCTGGACCGAAAAAAACCTCGCCTCTGATGGGATTCGAACCCATGACCTCCCAGCC
>CM065687.1:63075740-63090740 GCA_017654935.2 Phymorhynchus buccinoides
ATCATCATCATCATCATCATCATCATCATCATCATCATCATCATCATCATCTAGTGTTGGCAGTGATGATGTCAAACGTTGATTGATTGTTGGTGATGACATATCATGAACCCTGATTCTGAGCCAACCAAATAATGTGTGAAAAGGAAAGCTTGGCCAATGAGATGTGGCCTTTCTTAGACTGTTGGTAAGATTGGGACCATTCACATCACACTTGACATGTACTGTGTATCATGTCATTAGCATTGTAACTGTTGTTTCCTTAGACTGTTGGTAAGATTGGGACCATTCACATTGTGTTTGGGGGGGGGGGGGGGGGGGGGGGGACCGTTTTATTGCAGAAATCTTGTATAAAAAAAAGTATTTACAATTATTTTATAATTCGTATGTTGTATGTAGAATGTCTACGTCTTGTAAACTTTAAATGCTTGTAAATGAGGTAGGAGGGTATTTTTGTTCTTGCAAAATTTGTCTATTATAATTAGTCATGTAATTGGTATGTCGATGGCAGTATGATTTTTATTCAAGTTGCAGTATTGTATCCAAACTTGATTGAGAATGTGAATGTGGTCTATGTTTCTTCTTAGAATGTTCATAATGTTCATATTGTAACTATTTTACTTTTGTATAATTAATTGTGAGTGTGTGTGTGTGCATGTATGTGTGTGTATGTGTGTGTGCATGCGTTTATGTGTGTGTGTGTTTGTGCATGTATGTGCGTGTGTGCCTGCATGCATGCAGGCATGCTTGTGTATGTGTGTGTGTGAGGTAGTAAGAGAACGTTGCGTGCAAGCATCATGCTTATTTTACTTTCTAATGATTCATTATTTGTTTGCCTTTAATGTTCTTGTTATCAATGTAAAGCGCACTGAGCTCATGTGAGAAAGAGCGCTATATAAATTCCCATTATTATTATTGCACTTTAAACATGTACTGTGTATCATGTTGTCATTAGCATTGTAACTGTTGTTTCCTTTCTTAGACTGTTGGTAAGATTGGGACCATTCACATTGCACTCATAATAGAATGTACTGTGTATCATGTTGTCATTAGTATTGTAATTATTGTTTCCTTTCTTAGACTGTTGGTAAGATTGGGACCATTCACATTGCACTCATAATAGAATGTACTGTGTATCATGTTGTCATTAGTATTGTAATTATTGTTTCCTTTCTTAGACTGTTGGTAAGATTGGGACCATTCACATTGCACTCATAATAGAATGTACTGTGTATCATGTTGTCATTAGCATTGTAATTATTGTTTCCTTTCTTAGACTGTTGGTAAGATTGGGACCATTCACATTGCACTCATAATAGAATGTACTGTGTATCATGTTGTCATTAGCATTGCAATTATTGTTTCCTTTCTTAGACTGTTGGTAAGATTGGGACCATTCACATTGCACTCATAATAGAATGTACTGTGTATCATGTTGTCATTAGCATTGTAATTATTGTTTCCTTTCTTAGACTGTTGGTAAGATTGGGACCATTCACATTGCACTCATAATAGAATGTACTGTGTATCATGTTGTCATTAGCATTGTAATTATTGTTTCCTTTCTTAGACTGTTGGTAAGATTGGGACCATTCACATTGCACTCAAAATAGAATGTACTGTGTATCATGTTGTCATTAGTATTGTAATTATTGTTTCCTTCTTCTTTCGGTTAAATTTCCACAATCAGCAATTTGATTTTTATGGCACTATATCGGTCGAGGTCCGAAGTCGGAGAAACAAAAGAATAAAATAAAATAGTAACATAAAATTAAAATTAAAAGATAGATAGCAAAGGGAAAAGAGAAAACCCTAATCTACAATGACCCAGCCAGCTGATTCTCCCTGTGGATCCCCAACATGATGCCGCGTCAAAACAGGAACACCTTATTTTATTTTTTATTTTTTTTAAAACATCTGTTTGATGGATGCCTGGAAGGTGCTGGGACAGGTGGCAGACACAGCCACCTCAGGTAGCCCGTTCCAGTCGCGGACGAATTTCGCCTGTACTCAGCGCGACAGTGGATGGATGACAGTTGTTGGTCATGTTCTCTTCTCTGGGATGAGCCTGGTGTTGTCAACCTGGACAATGCCTTGCTGGATTTTATAAAGCATTGTCAGCCTGCTGGTCTTCCTGCGCTGCCCAAGTGTGGGCCACCCTAACTGAGATATCATGTCAGTGGCACTGGAGGTGTCACTGACATCAGTGTACGGATTTTATAAAGCATTGTCAGCCTGCTGGTCTTCCTGCGCTGCTCAAGTGTGGGCCACCCTAACTGAGATATCATGTCAGTGACACTGGAGGTGTCACTGACATCAGTGTACGGATTTTATAAAGCATTGTCAGCCTGCTGGTCTTCCTGCGCTGCTCAAGTGTGGGCCACCCTAACTGAGATATCATGTCAGTGACACTGGAGGTGTCACTGACATCAGTGTACGGATCTTATAAAGCATTGTCAGCCTGCTGGTCTTCCTGCGCTGCTCAAGTGTGGGCCACCCTAACTGAGATATCATGTCAGTGACACTGGAGGTGTCACTGACATCAGTGTACAGATTTTATAAAGCATTGTCAGCCTGCTGGTCTTCCTGCGCTGCTCAGTGTACGGGTCCCAGACAGATTTATCATCAACATCCGTCATCATCATCATCATCATCTTTACCATTTTCTTCTTTACTATTAATTGTATTTTTAACACTTGCCTCCTTCTGGAGCAAAGGGCTATTTGAAAAATGTCTTTCTTTATTGTTCTGTTTGTTCATGCAGTATCTTGTGAACCACTGCACAGAATCATTGTAAATGTTTGTCCATGCAGTATCTTGTGAACCACTGCACAGAATCACTGTAAATGTTTGTCCATGCAGTATCTTGTGAACCACTGCACAAAATCTTTGTAGATGTTTGTCCATGCAGTATCTTGTGAACCACTGCACAGAATCAGCGTAAATGTTTGTCCATGCAGTATCTTGTGAACCACTGCACAGAATCATTGTAAATGTTTGTCCATGCAGTATCTTGTGAACCACTGCACAGAATCACTGTAAATGTTTGTCCATGCAGTATCTTGTGAACCACTGCACAAAATCTTTGTAGATGTTTGTCCATGCAGTATCTTGTGAACCACTGCACAGAATCACTGTAAATGTTTGTCCATGCAGTATCCTGTGAACCACTGCACAGAATCACTGTAAATGTTTGTCCATGTATCTTGTGAACCACTGCACAAAATCTCTATAAATGTTTGTCCATGTAGTATCATGAGAACCACTGCACAAAATCACTATAAATGTTTGTCCATGTAGTATCATGTGAACCACTGCACAGAATCACTGTAAATGTTTGTCCATGCAGTATCTTATGAACCACTCCACAGAATCACTGTAAATGTTTGTCCATGCAGTATCTTGTGAACCACTGCACAGAATCACTGTAAATGTTTGTCCATGCAGTATCTTGTGAACCACAGCACAGAATCACTATAAATGTCCATGCAGTATCTTGTGAACCACTGCACAGAATCACTAGATGTTTGTCCATGCAGTATCTTGTGAACCACTGCACAGAATCACTATAAATGTCCATGCAGTATCTTATGAACCACACTTTCATGTTCAGACAACTGATCGCTTCTCAGCCTTTTGGCTAAGACAGTGATTCAGGAACATAAATTTTTGTTTATACCTGGTTGGTTTGTTCAGCCCGTCGTACATGGCGAAAGCCGATACGCGACGTTAAACTGAACTTCCATTATGAACCACTGCACAGAATCACTATAAATGTCCATGCAGTATAATGTGAACCACTGCACATACTCACTGTAGATGTTTGTCCATGCAGAATCATGTGAACCACTGCACAGAATCACTGTAAATTTGGTTCACTGGTGTGTCACCTGAAGATGATGTGTCCATGCAGTATCCTGTGAACCATTGCACAGAATCACTGTAAATTTGGTGCACTGGTATGTTACCTGAAGATGATGTATCCATGCAGTATCCTGTGAACCACTGCACAGAATCACTGTAAATTTGATGCACTGGTATGTTACCTGAAGATGATGTGTCCTGTTAAGAAAGTATTTGGTGTTTGGCTTGATACTGTGCTGCGTGATCCCCTTGTTTCATTATTATTTTCTTTCCATCCTTTCCTTTGTTATCATCGACATTGTCTTCATTATCAGCATCATTTGATTCCTTAACATTATGATGATTATCATCAAACATAACTTTTTTTTTCAGGTCGTCGCTACGACCCCTTTGAGAACCCCTCCCACAATCGCAGCTATGGCGGAGAGCTGGCCCGCACCATGGGTCCCCTAGGGCCCAACACCTCGTCGCAGAGTTCCCCGCGGGGCCCTGCCTCCCAGCCGCTGCACCCCGCCTCCCAGCCGCTGCACCCAGCTTCCCAGCCGCTGCACCCCGCCTCCCAGCCGCTGCGCCAGGGCACGTCCTTTGAGGCCCAGGACCCCGTGCCCACCAACATGACGCGCATCCCCAAACCCAACCACACCCCTGCCTCCTTTCCCAGCGCCCATTCCCCACGGGGGGTGGGGAGGGGGGAGGGTGACGGGGGAGGGGGGATGGTGGAGTTCACTGTTCAGCTTCACCGCCAGGAGTCAGGCTACGGCTTTCGCATCATAGGGGGCACTGAGGAGGGGTCACAGGTCAGTAGGAAGGGTCAGAGGTCAGTGTGTTGTGTTGTGCATCATAGGGGGCACTGAGGAGGGGTCACAGGTCAGTAGGAAGGGTCACGGGTCAGTGTGTTATGTTGTGCATCATAGAGGGCACTGAGGAGGGGTCACAGGTCAGTAGGAAGGGTCACAGGTCAGTGTGTTGTGCAGACCTGTTTACTCTACTGTTTTCGAGTAGTATTCTACTCAATTTGGACCTCTACTACTCTTCAAAATTGAAAATAATGCTCTAATGGCTCATTTTCAGTGAACATTGTTTGATGGTTTAATGAATAGGACTACTCATTTCACACCCAAACTACTCATTTCAGCTATCCAGACTACTCCAGACTTGTGTAGGGGGTAAACAGGTCTGGTTGTGCTGTGTTGTGAGCAGGGCTACAGCTTTCATAGGGGGGCACTGAGGAATTACATAGGGGGCACTGAGGAAGGGTCACAGGTCAGTGTGTTATGTTGTGCTGTGAGCACGGCTGTGGGTTTCGCATCAGGGGGCACTGAGGAACGGTCACAGGTCAGTAGGAAGGGTCACAGGTCAGTAGGAAGGGTCAGTGTTGTGCTGTGAGCAGGGCTGTGGGTTTCACATCAGGGGGTACTGAGGAACGGTCACAGGTCAGTAGGAAGGGTCACAGGTCAGTAGGAAGGGTCAGTGTTGTGCTGTGAGCAGGGCTGTGGGTTTCACATCAGGGGACACTGAGGAACGGTCACAGGTCAGTAGGAAGGGTCAGTGTTGTGCTGTGAGCAGGGCTGTGGGTTTCACATCAGGGGGCACTGGGAAGTGTCACTGGTAAGTCTGATTGTTCTTTCATGTGTTATCAATGTTTTTTGGTTTTCCTCACTAAGAGAGCTCTTTGTTTTGATCTAAAGCCTCCTAGTTTTGCTGTTGTGGTGTGTGTGTGTTACCCATAATTATGATTTACCTTTTTGTATCATTTTGCATCTTAATTTGTAGAATTCAACCATTTAGCTTGTGGAAATAACACTTTTCAGTATATAAATAGCAGAACAAAGCAAGGCCTAAAGTGCTTTTTATGATTGCTGTCTGACCTGTCCATTATGACTTGACAATGTGTCTTCAGGTGATTGCTGTCTGACCTGTCCATTATGACTTGACACAATGTGTCTTCAGGTGATTGCTGTCTGACCTGTCCATTATGACTTGTCCAATAATAATCCTTGACACAATGTGTCTTCAGGTGTCAGACTGGTCCAATAATAATCCTTGACACAATGTGTTTTCAGGTGTCAGACTGGTCCAATAATAATCCTTGACACAATGTGTCTTCAGGTGTCAGTGGGCCATATTGTGCCCGGGGGATCAGCTGACCTGGATGGTCGTCTGCGGAAGAATGACGAGATAATCCACGTGGATGGACAGTCAGTGATTGGGTCGTCACACCACAGGGTGGTCCAGCTGATGACCAACGCAGCCCTCAATGGACGAGTGACACTAGGCATCAGGAGGAGACTACAGCCCTTCCCTGGTGGGTACATAATACACCACACTACAGTACAGTATGATACACGCTGCCCTGAATGGACGAGTGACACTGGGCATCAGGAGGAGACTACAGCCCTTCCCCGGTTGGTGGACACTACACTACACCACACTACAGTACAGTATGATACACTACACTACACCACACTACAGTACAGTATGATGCACTACACTACACCACACTACACCACACTACAGTACAGTATGATGCACTACACTACACCACACTACACCACACTACAGTACAGTATGATACACCACACTACACCACACTACAGTACAGTATGATACACTACACTACACCACACTGCAGTACAGTATGATACACTACACTACACCACACTACAGTACAGTATGATACACTACACTACACCACACTACAGTACACTACACTACACTACAGTACAGTATGATGCACTACACTACACTACACCACACCACACTACAGTACAGTATGATACACCACACTACACTACACCACACTACAGTACAGTATGATACACTACACTACACCACACTACAGTACAGTATGATACACTACACTACACCACACTACAGTACAGTATGATGCACTACACCACACCACACTACAGTACAGTATGATACTACACTACACCACACTACAGTACAGTATGATACACTACACCACACTACAGTACAGTATGATACACTACACCACACCACACTACAGTACAGTATGATACACTACACCACACTACAGTACAGTATGATACACTACACCACACCACACTACAGTACAGTATGATACACTACACCACACTACAGTACAGTATGATACACTACACCACACTACAGTACAGTATGATACACTACACCACACTACAGTACAGTATGATACACTACACCACACCACACTACAGTACAGTATGATACACTACACCACACCACACTACAGTACAGTATGATACACTACACTACACCACACTACAGTACAGTATGATACACTACACCACACTACAGTACAGTATGATACACTACACCACACTACAGTACAGTATGATACACTACACTACACCACACTACAGTACAGTATGATACACTACACTACACACACTACAGTACAGTATGATACACTACACTACACCATGATACACACTACAGTACAGTATGATACACTACAGTACAGTATGATACACTACACTACAGTACAGTATGATGCACTACACTACACCACACTACAGTACAGTATGATACACTACACCACACTACAGTACAGTATGATACACTACACCACACTACAGTACAGTATGATACACTACACCACACTACAGTACAGTATGATACACTACACTACAGTACAGTATGATGCACTACACTACACCACACTACAGTACAGTATGATACACTACACCACACTACAGTACAGTATGATACACTACACCACACTACAGTACAGTACAGTATGATACACTACACTACACCACACTACAGTACAGTATGATACACTACACTACACCACACTACAGTACAGTATGATACACTACACCACACCACACTACAGTACAGTATGATACACTACACCACACTACAGTACAGTATGATACACTACACCACACTACAGTACAGTATGATACACTACACCACACCACACTACAGTACAGTATGATGCACTACACCACACCACACTACAGTACAGTATGATACACTACACCACACTACAGTACAGTATGATACACTACACCACACTACAGTACTACACCACACTACAGTACAGTATGATACACTACACTACACCACACTACAGTACAGTATGATACACTACACTACACCACACTACAGTACAGTATGATACACTACACTACACCACACTACAGTACAGTATGATACACTACACCACACTACAGTACAGTATGATACACTACACCACACTACAGTACAGTATGATACACACCACACTACAGTACAGTATGATACACTACACCACACTACAGTACAGTATGATACACTACACCACACTACAGTACAATATGATGACTACACTACACCACACTACAGTACAGTATGATACACTACACTACACCACACTACAGTACAGTATGATACACTACACCACACTACAGTACAGTATGATACACTACACTACACCACACTACAGTACAGTATATACATACACTACACCACACTACAGTACAGTATGATACACTACACTACACCACACCAGTACAGTACACTACACTACACCACACTACAGTACAGTATGATACACTACACCACACTACAGTACAGTATGATACACTACACTACACCACACTACAGTACAGTATGATACACTACACCACACTACAGTACAGTATGATACACTACACCACACTACAGTACAGTATGATACACTACACCACACTACAGTACAGTATGATACACTACACCACACTACAGTACAGTATGATACACTACACCACACTACAGTACAGTATGATACACTACACCACACTACAGTACAGTATGATACACACCACACCACACTACAGTACAGTATGATACACTACACCACACTACAGTACAGTATGATACACTACACCACACTACAGTACAGTATGATACACTACACCACACTACAGTACAGTATGATACACTACACCACACTACAGTACAGTATGATACACTACAGTACAGTATGATACACACACTACAGTACAGTATGATACACTACACCACACACTACAGTACAGTATGATACACTACACCACACTACAGTACAGTATGATACACTACACCACACTACAGTACAGTATGATACACTACACTACACCACACTACAGTACAGTATGATACACTACACTACACTACAGTACACTACAGTACAGTATGATACACTACACCACACCACACTACAGTACAGTATGATACACTACACTACACCACACTACAGTACAGTATGATACACTACACTACACCACACTACAGTACAGTATGATACACTACAGTACAGTACACTACACACTACAGTACAGTATGATACACTACAGTACACTACACTACAGTACAGTATGATACACTACACACCACACCACACTACACCACACTACAGTACAGTATGATACACTACACTACACCACACTACAGTACAGTATGATACACTACACTACACCACACTACAGTACAGTACTACACTACTTTACACCACACTACAGTACAGTATGATACACTACACACACACTACAGTACAGTATGATACACTACACACCACACTACAGTACAGTATGATACTTTACACCACACTACAGTACAGTATGATACACTACACCACACTACAGTACAGTATGATACACTACACTACCACACTACAGTACAGTATGATACACTACACCACACTACAGTACAGTATGATACAGTATGACACACAGTACACTACACCACACTACAGTACAGTATGATACACTACACTACACTACACTACAGTACAGTATGATACACTACACTACACCACACTACAGTACAGTATGATACACTACACCACCACACTACAGTACAGTATGATACACTACACCACACTACAGTACAGTATGATACACTACACACCACACTACAGTACAGTATGATACACTACACTACACCACACTACAGTACAGTATGATACACTACACTACACTACAGTACAGTATGATACACTACACTACACTACACTACAGTACAGTATGATACACTACACTACACCACACTACAGTACAGTATGATACACTACACCACACTACAGTACAGTATGATGATACACTACACCACACTACAGTACAGTATGATACACTACACCACACTACAGTACAGTATGATACACTACACTACACCACACTACAGTACAGTATGATACACTACACCACACTACAGTACAGTATGATACACTACACTACACTACAGTACAGTATGATACACTACACTACACCACACTACAGTACAGTATGATACACTACACTACACCACACTACAGTACAGTATGATACACTACACTACACCACACTACAGTACAGTACACTACACCACACTACAGTACAGTATGATACACACTACACCACACTACAGTACAGTATGATACACTACACCACACTACAGTACAGTATGATACACTACACTACACTACACTACAGTATGATACACTACACCACACTACAGTACAGTATGATACACTACACTACACACACTACAGTACAGTATGACTACACTACACCACACTACAGTACAGTATGATACACTACACCACACTACAGTACAGTATGATACACTACACTACACTACACTACAGTACAGTATGATACACTACACTACACACACACTACAGTATGATGACTACACTACACCACACTACAGTACAGTATGATACACTACACTACACCACACTACAGTACAGTATGATACACTACACTACACCACACTACAGTACAGTATGATACACTACACTACACCACACTACAGTACAGTATGATACACTACACTACACCACACTACAGTACAGTATGATACACTACACTACACCACACTACAGTACAGTATGATACACTACACTACACACACTACAGTACAGTATGATACTACACTACACCACACTACAGTACAGTATGATACACTACACTACACCACACTACAGTACAGTATGATACACTACACTACACCACACTACAGTACAATATGATACACTACACTACACCACACTACAGTACAGTATGATACACTACACCACCACACTACAGTACAGTATGATACACTACACTACACCACACTACAGTACAGTATGATACACTACACTACACCACACTACAGTACAGTATGATACACTACACTACACTACACTACAGTATGATACACTACACTACACCACACTACAGTACAGTATGATACACTACACTACAGTACAGTATGATACACTACACCACACTACAGTACAGTATGATACACTACACTACACCACACTACAGTACAGTATGATACACTACACTACACCACACTACAGTACAGTATGATACACTACACCACACTACAGTACAGTATGATACACTACACCACACTACAGTACAGTATGATACACTACACTACACTACAGTACAGTATGATACACTACACCACACTACAGTACAGTATGATACACTACACCACACTACAGTACAGTATGATGCACTACACTACACCACACTACAGTACAGTATGATACACTACACTACACCACACTACAGTACAGTATGATACACTACACTACACCACACTACAGTACAGTATGATACACTACACTACACCACACTACAGTACAGTACACTACACACCACACTACACCACAGTACAGTACACTACACTACACCACACTACAGTACAGTATGATACACTACACTACACCACACTACAGTACAGTATGATACACTACACTACACTACACTACACTACACTACACTACACTACACTACACTACAGTACAGTATGATACACTGTAGTGAAACTTACTTTTGATAAACACATTGAGCATATACATAAGAGTCAGTCCAGGATCTTTTGTTTACAGAGGCTAAGGAATATTGGTGTCTGTTCAGATATTCTTCAAACCTACTACCGATGTTGCATTGAATCTGTTCTTACTGTGTCATTTATCTGTTGGTATGGAAGCTTGAGTGTAAAAAGTAAGCGTGTGTTGAGTGATATGGTGAATGTGTGCAGTAAAGTTGTGGGTGCAACACTACAGTGTGGTGTGATACACTACAGTACAGTATGATACACTACAGTACAGTATGATACACTACAGCACAGTATGATACACTACAGTACAGTATGATACACTACAGTAGTCAGTACAGTATGATACAGCACAGTATGATACACTACAGCACAGTATGATACACTACAGCACAGTATGATACACTACAGCACAGTATGATACACTACAGCACAGTATGATACACTACAGCACAGTATGATACACTACAGTACGATACACTACAGCACAGTATGATACACTACAGCACAGTATGATACACTACAGTACAGTATGATACACTCTGCCCTGAATGGACGAGTGACACTGGGCATCAGGAGGAGACTACAGCCCTTCCCTGGTGGGTACATAATACACCACACTACACTACACCACAGTACACCATACTACACCACACTACACTGGGGTTTGTAATAACTAATACCACGCTATATTGGTATTATACTGTTATTTTCAGACGTAACAGCCAGCACCCCGGGTGTCACCTACCCCTACGAAGTGACCGTCAACAGAAGGGAGACAGAGGGTTTTGGGTTTGTAATAATCTCGTCCGTCAACAAGTCTGGGTCAACGCTAGGTGAGTTCATAGGTACGTACCCCCCTCACCGGGCACCTTTACATTTTTGTAGTTTGTGTCACCTCCTACAATTGTGGACTGTGTGTATTGGTGGGTAGGTGCACTGTTAGTGTCACCTTTACGTTGTGTAGTTTGTGTCACCTCCTACAGACTGTGTATTGGTGGGTAGGTGCACTGTCAGTGTCACCTTTACGTTGTGTAGTTTGTGTCACCTCCTACAATTGTGGACTGTGTGTATTGGTGGGTAGGTGCACTGTCAGTGTCACCTTTACGTTGTGTAGTTTGTGTCACCTCCTACAATTGTGGACTGTGTGTATTGGTGGGTAGGTGCACTGTCAGTGTCACCTTTACGTTGTGTAGTTTGTGTCACCTCCTACAATTGTGGACTGTGTGTATTGGTGGGTAGGTGCACTGTTAGTGTCACCTTTACGTTGTGTAGTTTGTGTCACCTCCTACAATTGTGGACTGTGTGTATTGGTGGGTAGGTGCACTGTCAGTGTCACCTTTACGTTGTGTAGTTTGTGTCACCTCCTACAATTGTGGACTGTGTGTATTGGTGGGTAGGTGCACTGTCAGTGTCACCTTTACGTTGTGTAGTTTGTGTCACCTCCTACAGTTGTGGACTGTGTATTGGTGGGTATGTGCACTGTCAGTGTCACCTTTACGTTGTGTAGTTTGTGTCACCTCCTACAGACTGTGTATTGGTGGGTATGTGCACTGTTAGTGTCAGTGTCACCTTTACGTTGTGTAGTTTGTGTCACCTCCTACAGACTGTGTATTGGTGGGTATGTGCACTGTCAGTGTCACCTCTACATTGTGTAGTTTGTGTCACCTCCTACAGACTGTGTATTGGTGGGTAGGTGCACTGTTAGTGTCACCTTTACATTGTGTAGTTTGTGTCACCTCCTACAGACTGTGTATTGGTGGGTATGTGCACTGTCAGTGTCACCTCTACATTGTGTAGTTTGTGTCACCTCCTACAGACTGTGTATTGGTGGGTAGGTGCACTGTTAGTGTCACCTTTACATTGTGTAGTTTGTGTCACCTCCTACAGACTGTGTATTGGTGGGTAGGTGCACTGTCAGTGTCACCTCCTACAGTTGTGGACTGTGTATTGGTGGGTAGGTGCACTGTTAGTGTCACCTCTACATTGTGTAGTTTGTGTCACCTCCTACAGACTGTGTATTGGTGGGTAGGTGCACTGTTAGTGTCACCTTTACATTGTGTAGTTTGTGTCACCTCCTACAGACTGTGTATTGGTGGGTAGGTGCACTGTCAGTGTCACCTCCTACAGTTGTGGACTGTGTATTGGTGGGTAGGTGCACTGTTAGTGTCACCTTTACATTGTGTAGTTTGTGTCACCTCCTACAGACTGTGTATTGGTGGGTAGGTGCACTGTTAGTGTCACCTTTACATTGTGTAGTTTGTGTCACCTCCTACAGACTGTGTATTGGTGGGTAGGTGTACTGTCAGTGTCACCTTTACATTGTGTAGTTTGTGTCACCTCCTACAGACTGTGTATTGGTGGGTAGGTGCACTGTTAGTGTCACCTTTACATTGTGTAGTTTGTGTCACCTCCTACAGTTGTGGACTGTGTATTGGTGGGTAGGTACACTGTTAGTGTCAGTGTCACCTTTATATTTTGTAGTTTGTGTCACCTCCTACAGTTGTGGACTGTGTATTGGTGGGTAGGTGCACTGTTAGTGTCAGTGTCACCTTTATATTTTGTAGTTTGTGTCACCTCCTACAGTTGTGGACTGTGTATTGGTGGGTAGGTACACTGTTAGTGTCAGTGTCACCTTTATATTTTGTAGTTTGTGTCACCTCCTACAGTTGTGGACTGTGTATTGGTGGGTAGGTGCACTGTTAGTGTCACAGACCTGCCGTTCACCCCGATTTTGGCGGGTAAACTCCGATTTTTTTGGCTTCAACCCGCTCTCCGATCGCGATAGCCGAAACTCCGATATTTTGAGAGCCGTCAAGCAACGTTGTTTAGTCATATTGCTAAGGAAGTGAGAGCTCTCTAATGCAGAAGGGAAGAGTTAACGACAGCCGGAAAGCATTCGACTTCCTGTTTCTATGGCCGCCATTGTGCACAGAGCTCGATTGAAGCCTAATTTTGATCGATTTTCTTCGAATTTTTAAGGGGAACATTATTTTTCATCAAAATGGCGGCGTTCCATGCGATAGACGACGATGTTATCAATTTTTTTACCGATAAATTGTGTGCCAATCATGCTTTTGGACTTAGTTATAGGGGCTAGAGTGAAGTGACTGTTGAGACTCTAGGCCTATGGTTAACTTTGATTATCGATCGACCGGTCATCTGCTGAGGATTCCGACACTATTTTACTATTTTTAGACAGTGAATTGGATAGTTTCGTTGATTTTTATCGGACTTAGAGTGGTTTAACACTTTATACAAAGCATAGAGATACTTTTCACACGAAAACGTCGATCGCGAATGATCGGCAATGAGACCGACAGGTGTGCGTATCCGAACATCATAAATTTACCTGTTGATTGCATTACT
>CM065687.1:63095740-63108240 GCA_017654935.2 Phymorhynchus buccinoides
GCTTACAGTCATGAATAATGATAATAATGTAGCTGTGTGCTGTGATATTGCTCACTGGCACAGTGCTTACAGTCATCAATAATGATAATAATGTGGCTGTGTGCTGTGGTATTGCTCATTGGCACAGTGCTTACAGTCATCAATAATCATAATAATGTGGCTGTGTGCTGTGGTATTGCTCACTGGCACAGTGCTTACAGTCATCAATAATGATAATGTGGCTGTGTGCTGTGGTATTGCTCACTGGCACAGTGCTTGCAGTGATTGGATTGTGCGCAGTAACTCTAACTGCACTGGTCTGCTGTGCCCTTTGTGCACTCACATACCGCCTGTCGCTGTGTGTGTGTGTGTGTGTGTCCCTTTGCCTGCTCTCTTCCCTGTCTAACCTCCTCTTCATCACTCATTTCCATTCTCTCCTCTAGCTTTTTTCTTCTATTTCAACCGATCCAATTTTGAGTTCACTCCGGTCTTTATAATGCCCTTGCATATTTTGATCTCATCTGCCTTATTCCATTGTCTCTCTGCCCTATTCCAGTGTCTCTCTGCCCTGTTCCAGTGTCTCTCTGCCCTATCTCCCCTGTTCCATTGTCTCTCTGCCCTGTTCCATTGTCTCTCTGCCCTATTCCATTGTCTCTCTGCCCTATTCCATTGTCTCTCTGCCCTATTCCATTGTCTCTCTGCCCTATTCCAGTGTCTCTCTGCCCTATTCCATTGTCTCTCTGCCCTATTCCATTGTCTCTCTGCCCTATTCCAGTGTCTCTCTGCCCTATTCCATTGTCTCTCTGCCCTATTCCAGTGTCTCTCTGCCCTATTCCAGTGTCTCTGCCCTATTCCAGTGTCTCTCTGCCCTATTCCAGTGTCTCTCTGCCCTATTCCAGTCTCTCTGCCCTATTCCAGTGTCTCTCTGCCCTATTCCAGTGTCTCTCTGCCCTATTCCAGTGTCTCTCTGCCCTGTTCCAGTGTCTCTCTGCCCTATTCCAGTGTCTCTCTGCCCTATTCCATTGTCTCTCTGCCCTATTCCATTGTCTCTCTGCCCTATTCCAGTGTCTCTCTGCCCTATTCCAGTGTCTCTGCCCTATTCCAGTGTCTCTCTGCCCTATTCCAGTGTCTCTCTGCCCTATTCCAGTGTCTCTCTGCCCTATTCCAGTGTCTCTCTGCCCTATTCCAGTGTCTCTCTGCCCTATTCCAGTGTCTCTCTGCCCTGTTCCAGTGTCTCTCTGCCCTATTCCAGTGTCTCTCTGCCTTATTCCAGTGTCTCTCTGCCCTATTCCAGTGTCTCTCTGCCCTATTCCAGTGTCTCTCTGCCCTATTCCAGTGTCTCTCTGCCCTGTTCCAGTGTCTCTATGCCCTATTCCAGTGTCTCTCTGCCCTATTCCAGTGTCTCTCTGCCCTATTCCAGTGTCTCTCTGCCCTATTCCAGTGTCTCTCTGCCCTATTCCAGTGTCTCTCTGCCCTATTCCAGTGTCTCTCTGCCCTATTCCAGTGTCTCTCTGCCCTATTCCAGTGTCTCTCTGCCCTATTCCAGTGTCTCTCTGCCCTATTCCAGTATCTCTGCCTTATTCCACTGTCTCTTTGCCCTGTTCCATTGTCTCTCTGCCCTGTTCCAGTGTCTCTTTGCCCTATTCCAGTGTCTCTGCCCTATTCCAGTGTCTCTCTGCCCTGTTCCATTGTCTCTCTGCCCTGTTCCAGTGTCTCTTTGCCCTATTCCAGTGTCTCTGCCTTATTCCGGGGTTAGTAGTACACCTTGCTACAGGACACTGGGTGTGTTGACTCGTCCTGTGTTGTAGATGATGTGGACTGGGGTTAGTGGTACAGGACACTGGGTGTGTTGACTCATCATGTGGGAGTCCTGTGTTGTAGATGATGTGGACTGGGGTTAGTGGTACACCTACAGGACACTGGGTGTGTTGACTCATGTGGGAGTCCTGTGTTGTAGATGATGTGGACTGGGGTTAGTGGTACAGGACATTGAGTGTGTTGACTCATGTGGGAGTCCTGTGTTGTAGATGATGTGGACTGGGGTTAGTGGTACAGGACACTGAGTGTGTTGACTTATCATGTGGGAGTCCTGTGTTGTAGATGATGTGGACTGGGGTTAGTGGTACAGGACACTGAGTGTGTTGACTCATGTGGGAGTCCTGTGTTGTAGATGATGTGGACTGGGGTTAGTGGTACAGGACACTGGGTGTGTTGACTCATCATGTGGGAGTCCTGTGTTGTAGATGATGTGGACTGGGGTTAGTGGTACAGGACACTGTGTTGACTCATGTGGGAGTCCTGTGTTGTAGATGATGTGGACTGGGGTTAGTGGTACAGGACACTGAGTGTGTTGACTCATCATGTGGGAGTCCTGTGTTGTAGATGATGTGGACTGGGGTTAGTGGTACAGGACACTGAGTGTGTTGACTCATCATGTGGGAGTCCTGTGTTGTAGATGATGTGGACTGGGGTTAGTGGTACAGGACACTGAGTGTGTTGACTTATCATGTGGGAGTCCTGTGTTGTAGATGATGTGGACTGGGGTTAGTGGTACAGGACACTGAGTGTGTTGACTCATGTGGGAGTCCTGTGTTGTAGATGATGTGGACTGGGGTTAGTGGTACAGGACACTGGGTGTGTTGACTCATCATGTGGGAGTCCTGTGTTGTAGATGATGTGGACTGGGGTTAGTGGTACAGGACACTGGGTGTGTTGACTCATCATGTGGGAGTCCTGTGTTGTAGATGATGTGGACTGGGGTTAGTGGTACAGGACACTGTGTGTTGACTCATGTGGGAGTCCTGTGTTGTAGATGATGTGGACTGGGGTTAGTGGTACAGGACACTGAGTGTGTTGACTCATCATGTGGGAGTCCTGTGTTGTAGATGATGTGGACTGGGGTTAGTGGTACAGGACACTGAGTGTGTTGACTCATCATGTGGGAGTCCTGTGTTGTAGATGATGTGGACTGGGGTTAGTGGTACAGGACACTGAGTGTGTTGACTCATCATGTGGGAGTCCTGTGTTATAGATGATGTGGACTGGGGTTAGTGGTACAGGACACTGAGTGTGTTGACTCATCATGTGGGAGTCCTGTGTTATAGATGATGTGGACTGGGGTTAGTGGTACAGGACACTGAGTGTGTTGACTCATCATGTGGGAGTCCTGTGTTGTAGATGATGTGGACTGGGGTTAGTGGTACAGGACACTGAGTGTGTTGACTCATCATGTGGGAGTCCTGTGTTATAGATGATGTGGACTGGGGGTTAGTAGTACACCTACAGGACACTGAGTGTGGTTTTCCTTTCTATGAGATCTAGACTATCATGAAAATAAAATCCTGTGTGTGTGTGTTGGGTTTTGTTAATGTTTTTTTGTTGTGGTTTGTTTTTTGTTTTTTATGTCTTTTCTTTGGCAGGGGGAGGGGTGTTGTGGTGGGAGGAATTGTCTAACCAAAACAGAATGTAGAAATAAAATTTAAAAAATGTCTTTGTGCTAAAGGTGAGAATGGATTGTGTGTGGAGCATGTGTGATAAAACTGGGATGTCTAACGGATTGATCCCTTCCCAAAGTCTCTCTGTCAGCAATGTTTGTGTCTTTAGAGAGCTAATTCCAAGGTATTGTGATGTGATAGTGACATACATCATGTGATGTTTCATGTGCAGGTCGTATCATCAAGAACAGCCCTGTTGAGAGATGTGGTTTTCACATGTGACATGTTATATGATACTGACCTGTGTCGTGTGCCATGTTATATGATACTGACCTGTGTCGTGTCGCATCATCGAGAACAGCCCTGTGGAGAGATGTGGTTTTCACATGTGACATGTTATATGATACTGACCTGTGTCGTGTGCCATGTTAGATGATACTGACCTGTGTCATGTCGCATCATCGAGAACATCCCTGTGGAGAGATGTGGTTTTCACATGTGACATGTTATATGATACTGACCTGTGTCGTGTGCCATGTTATATGATACTGACCTGTGTCATGTCGCATCATCGAGAACATCCCTGTGGAGAGATGTGGTTTTCACATGTGACATGTTATATGATACTGACCTGTGTCGTGTGCCATGTTAGATGATACTGACCTGTGTCGTGTTGCATCATCGAGAACAGCCCTGTGGAGAGATGTGGTTTTCACATGTGACATGTTATATGATACTGACCTGTGTCGTGTGCCATGTCATATAGTGACATGTATCGTGTCATGTGTGACGACGGGTCGCATCATTGAGAACAGCCCTGCGGAGAGATGTGGTTTTCACATGTGACATGTTATATGATACTGACCTGTGTCGTGTGCCATGTCATATAGTGACATGTATCGTGTCATGTGTGACGACGGGTCGCATCATCGAGAACAGCCCTGCGGAGAGATGTGGTTTTCACATGTGACATGTTATATGATACTGACCTGTGTCGTGTGCCATGTCATATAGTGACATGTATCGTGTCATGTGTGACGACGGGTCGCATCATCGAGAACAGCCCTGCGGAGAGATGTGGTTTTCACATGTGACATGTTATATGATACTGACCTGTGTCGTGTGCCATGTCATATAGTGACATGTATCGTGTGATGACAGGTCGCATCATCGAGAACAGCCCTGCGGAGAGATGTGGTTTTCACATGTGACATGTTATATGATACTGACCTGTGTCGTGTGCCATGTCATATAGTGACATGTATCGTGTGATGACAGGTCGCATCATCGAGAACAGCCCTGCAGAGAGATGTGGTTTTGACCTGTGTTGTGTGCCATGTCATATGATAGCGACATGTGTTGTGTCGCATCATCGAGAACAGCCCTGCGGAGAGATGTGGTTTTCACATGTGACACGTTATATGATACTGACCTGTGTCGTGTGCCATGTCATATAGTGACATGTGTTGTGTCATGTGTGATGACAGGTCGCATCATCGAGAACAGCCCTGCGGAGAGATGTGGTCGTCTGCACATCGGGGATCGCATTCTGGCCGTCAATGGCGTGGACATTACGCACATGCACCACGAAGACATTGTCAACCTGATCAAAGACTCTGGATTCACTGTTGTGTTGACTATTGGACCGCCACTGGGTAGGCTATCATCATCATCATCATCATCATCATCATCATACCATCATCATCATCACCACCATCATCATCACCATCTTCATCACCATCATCATCATCATCACCACCATCATCATCATCATCACCATCATGTTGTCATCATCACCAGCATCATCATCATCACCATCATGTTGTCACCATCATCATCATCATCATCACCATCATGTTGTCATCATCACCATCATCATCATCATCATGTCATCATCATCACCATCATCATCATCACCATCATGTTGTCATCATCACCATCATGTTGTCATCATCACCATCATCATCATCACCATCATGTTGTCATCATCATCATCATCATGTTGTCATCATCATCGTCATCATGTTGTCATCATCATGTTGTCATCATCATGTTGTCATCACCATCACCATCATCATCATCATCACCACCATCATCATCATCATCATCACCACCATCATCACCATTATCATCATCATCATCATCATCACCATCATCATCACCATCATCATCACCATTATCATCATCACCATCATCATCATCACCACCATCATCACAGGTGTAGAGTGGCACAGAGGTAACGCGTTCAGTGTTTCCCATAACGCACATATGTGCGTCCCTGAAGCACAAAATTCACAGAGGGACTCTTTGATTTCAGCTCTGGGCGTCCCATGGGACGCACACGTTTTTCAACAGACCGAGACAGCAGGGTTCATTCTTCGATTTTGACCGATAGCTTTAGCAGGCAGGCGGTCATCTGACCGATTGATTTTTCGTCAAAGCAGTCAACAACTTCACGGATTCTGTCGTCTGCTAAACTTAGTTACATGTATTCCGCAGCCTCAGACCATAATCAGAATTAAAAAGTTGTATCTGGCGAAACGAACGCCGAAACGAAGAAATGGCGGCATTGCACATTCGGTAAAGCTTTTCCGATCCATCTTTTTGAAGACAAAATAAATTTCCAGCGTGACCTAGTCTTCTACTGCTAAACAAGATCGTTCTCGGCCTTTTGACAACAATTTGTGTTTAAAACCAGCCATGCCTCCCCAAAAGAAGCCACGAGTAGGAAAGGGGCAGAAGAATATGTTTGCTAGTTTCGGACTCGCTCAGACATCGTCTGCAACTTGTAGGATCGTTGGAATTAGGTCAAGCCACCCTAACTTTTCCATATTAAAACTCCGTGTTATCAGTGTGTTATCATCAGTGTGTAATGTGTTATCATCAGTGTGTTATCATCAGTGTGTAGTGTGCTATCATCAGTGTGTTATCATCAGTGTGTAGTGTGTTATCATCAGTGTGTAGTGTGTTATCATCAGTGTGCTATCATCAGTGTGTAGTGTGTTATCATCAGTGTGTAGTGTGTTATCATCAGTGTGTTATCATCAGTGTGTAGTGTGTTATCATCAGTGTGTAATGTGTTATCATCAGTGTGCTATCATCAGTGTGTAATGTGTTATCATCAGTGTGTTATCATCAGTGTGTAGTGTGCTATCATCAGTGTGTTATCATCAGTGTGTAGTGTGTTATCATCAGTGTGTTATCATCAGTGTGTAGTGTGTTATCATCAGTGTGTAATGTGTTATCATCAGTGTGTTATCATCAGTGTGTAGTGTGCTATCATCAGTGTGTAATGTGTTATCATCAGTGTGTTATCATCAGTGTGTAGTGTGTTATCATCAGTGTGTTATCATCAGTGTGTAATGTGCTATCATCAGTGTGTAATGTGTTATCATCAGTGTGTAATGTGTTATCATCAGTGTGTAGTGTGTTATCATCAGTGTGTAATGTGTTATCATCAGTGTGTTATCATCAGTGTGTAGTGTGCTATCATCAGTGTGTAATGTGTTATCATCAGTGTGTTATCATCAGTGTGTAGTGTGCTATCATCAGTGTGTAATGTGTTATCATCAGTGTGTTATCATCAGTGTGTAGTGTGTTATCATCAGTGTGTTATCATCAGTGTGTTATCATCAGTGTGTAGTGTGTTATCATCAGTGTGTTATCATCAGTGTGTAGTGTGTTATCATCAGTGTGTAGTGTGTTATCATCAGTGTGCTATCATCAGTGTGTAGTGTGTTATCATCAGTGTGTAGTGTGTTATCATCAGTGTGTTATCATCAGTGTGTAGTGTGTTATCATCAGTGTGTAATGTGTTATCATCAGTGTGCTATCATCAGTGTGTAATGTGTTATCATCAGTGTGTTATCATCAGTGTGTAGTGTGCTATCATCAGTGTGTAATGTGTTATCATCAGTGTGTTATCATCAGTGTGTAGTGTGCTATCATCAGTGTGTTATCATCAGTGTGTAGTGTGTTATCATCAGTGTGTTATCATCAGTGTGTAGTGTGTTATCATCAGTGTGTAATGTGTTATCATCAGTGTGTTATCATCAGTGTGTAGTGTGCTATCATCAGTGTGTAATGTGTTATCATCAGTGTGTTATCATCAGTGTGTAGTGTGTTATCATCAGTGTGTTATCATCAGTGTGTAATGTGCTATCATCAGTGTGTAATGTGTTATCATCAGTGTGTAATGTGTTATCATCAGTGTGTAGTGTGTTATCATCAGTGTGTAATGTGTTATCATCAGTGTGTAATGTGTTATCATCAGTGTGTAATGTGTTATCATCAGTGTGTAGTGTGTTATCATCAGTGTGTAATGTGTTATCATCAGTGTGTTATCATCAGTGTGTAGTGTGCTATCATCAGTGTGTAATGTGTTATCATCAGTGTGTTATCATCAGTGTGTAGTGTGCTATCATCAGTGTGTAATGTGTTATCATCAGTGTGTTATCATCAGTGTGTAGTGTGTTATCATCAGTGTGTAGTGTGTTATCATCAGTGTGTTATCATCAGTGTGTTATCATCAGTGTGTAGTGTGTTATCATCAGTGTGTAATGTGTTATCATCAGTGTGTTATCATCAGTGTGTAGTGTGCTATCATCAGTGTGTAATGTGTTATCATCAGTGTGTTATCATCAGTGTGTAGTGTGTTATCATCAGTGTGTTATCATCAGTGTGTAATGTGCTATCATCAGTGTGTAATGTGTTATCATCAGTGTGTAATGTGTTATCATCAGTGTGTAGTGTGTTATCATCAGTGTGTAATGTGTTATCATCAGTGTGTTATCATCAGTGTGTAGTGTGTTATCATCAGTGTGTAATGTGTTATCATCAGAGTGTGTTATCATCAGTGTGTAGTGTGTTATCATCAGTGTGTTATCATCAGTGTGTTATCATCAGTGTGTAGTGTGTTATCATCAGTGTGTTATCATCAGTGTGTTATCATCAGTGTGTAATGTGTTATCATCAGTGTGTTATCATCAGTGTGTAATGTGTTATCATCAGTGTGTAGTGTGTTATCATCAGTGTGTAGTGTGTTATCATCAGTGTGTAGTGTGCTATCATCAGTGTGTAATGTGTTATCATCAGTGTGTTATCATCAGTGTGTAATGTGTTATCATCAGTGTGTAGTGTGTTATCATCAGTGTGTTATCATCAGTGTGTTATCATCAGTGTGTAATGTGTTATCATCAGTGTGTAGTGTGTTATCATCAGTGTGTAGTGTGTTATCATCAGTGTGTAATGTGTTATCATCAGTGTGTAATGTGTTATCATCAGTGTGTTATCATCAGTGTGTAGTATGCTATCATCAGTGTGTTGTGTGTTATCATCAGTGTGTAATGTGTTATCATCAGTGTGTAGTGTGTTATCATCAGTGTGTAATGTGTTATCATCAGTGTGTAATGTGTTATCATCAGTGTGTTATCATCAGTGTGTAGTATGTTATCATCAGTGTGTCGTGTGTTATCAGTGTGTTATCATCAGTGTGTAATGTGTTATCAGTGTGTAATGTGTTATCTTGTCTGTTCTTCAGAAGACAGTTCCAGCACAGGGAACACTTCACAGCCGGTAAGTACCAAGTTACCTGCTTTGTTTGTTTGTTTGTTGTTGTTTTCTTATGATGTAATCCATGCACTGGGCAATGTGTAAGTACCAAGTTACCTGCTTTGTTTGTTTGTTTGTTGTTGTTTTCTTATGATGTAATCCATGCACTGGGCAATGTGTAAGTACCAAGTTACCTGCTTTGTTTGTTTGTTTGTTGTTGTTTTCTTATGATGTAATCCATGCACTGGGCAATGTGTAAGTACCAAGTTACCTGCTTTGTTTGTTTTGTTTGTTTTTTCTTATGATGTAATCCATGCACTGGGCAATGTGTAAGTACCAAGTTACCTGCTTTGTTTGTTTGTTTTCTTATGATGTAATCCATGCACTGGGCAATGTGTAAGTACCAAGTTACCTGCTTTGTTTGTTTGTTTTCTTATGATGTAATCCATGCACTGGGCAATGTGTAAGTACCAAGTTACCTGCTTTGTTTGTTTGTTTTCTTATGATGTGATCCATGCACTGGGCAATGTGTAAGTACCAAGTTACCTGCTTTGTTTGTTTGTTTTCTTATGATGTGATCCATGCACTGGGCAATGTGTAAGTACCAAGTTACCTGCTTTGTTTGTTTGTTTTCTTATGATGTGATCCATGCACTGGGCAATGTGTAAGTACCAAGTTACCTGCTTTGTTTGTTTGTTTTCTTATGATGTGATCCATGCACTGGGCAATGTGTAAGTACCAAGTTACCTGCTTTGTTTGTTTGTTTTCTTATGATGTGATCCATGCACTGGGCAATGTGTAAGTACCAAGTTACCTGCTTTATTTGTTTTCTTATGATGTGATCCATGCACTGGGCAATGTGTAAGTACCAAGTTACCTGCTTTATTTGTTTTCTTATGATGTGATCCATGCACTGGGCAATGTGTAAGTACCAAGTTACCTGCTTTGTTTGTTTGTTTTCTTATGATGTGATCCATGCACTGGGCAATGTGTAAGTACCAAGTTACCTGCTTTATTTGTTTTCTTATGATGTGATCCATGCACTGGGCAATGTGTTGCCCACAATAGCTTTTCTCAGCTCCTTTCAGTTCATACCTTTTGTTAACCCTCATCACCAGCGTAAACCAATGTAAAGGGTTTTATCCATTAGGCTTACATTGTTTTAGGATGGCACACCACTTGTAAGGACTTTTCCTATCCCTAACCACAATCAATGATAAGAATATTTGCCTCTGTTAAAAGAAATAACTTGAAACAAATATATCTCTGTGGAAAACTGAAAGGAGCCAGAATGAGGAAAATCCGTGTACTGTGTGCCCCCAGACCCCTACCAGACCCCTACCAGACCCCTACCAGACCCCTTTGACACACTGTTGTGGACAGAAAAGTTCTGTTGTCTCTTGACACACTTTGACACACTGTTGTGGACTGTAATGTGCTTAGAGCCCAGTTGTTGTTTTTACCAATGTTAGGGGCTATATATAGGGGGGGGAGAGAAAAGAAAGAAAGAAAACAGAATGGAAATGGGTTTGTATGTTCTGAGGATTTGTCTTCATCGTTTTATCTTATGTTCTAAGGATTTGTCTCCATCGTTTTATCTTATGTTCTAAGGATTTGTCTTCATCGTTTTATCTTATGTTCTGAGGATTTGTCTCCATCGTTTTATCTTATGTTCTGAGGATTTGTCTTCATCGTTTTATCTTATGTTCTGAGGATTTGTCTTCATCGTTTTATCTTATGTTCTAAGGATTTGTCTCCATCGTTTTATCTTATGTTCTGAGGATTTGTCTTCATCGTTTTATCTTATGTTCTAAGGATTTGTCTTCATCGTTTTATCTTATGTTCTGAGGATTTGTCTTCATCGTTTTATCTTATGTTCTAAGGATTTGTCTCCATCGTTTTATCTTATGTTCTGAGGATTTGTCTTCATCGTTTTATCTTATGTTCTAAGGATTTATCTTCATCATTTTATCTTTTGTTCTGAGGATTTGTCTTCATCGTTTTATCTTATGTTCTAAGGATTTATCTTCATCATTTTATCTTTTGTGCTGAGGATTTGTCTTCATCATTTTATCTTATGCTCTGAAGATTTGTCATAGTGAACACCAGTTACAGTACAACACAGTTGTCTTAATGTATAAAGTCCACAGTAACTTGACACCCCAATACCTAGAAAATCTCCTAACTCCTTCCACATGTAGTTATCGTTCTGATAAATATGTTCTTCCACGCACCCGCATTGACCTTTACAAAACAAGCTTTTCCTTTTCAGGGCCATATGCTTGGAACTCACTGCCTTCAAATGTAAAGGCATTTTCATCAGTATCAAATTTCAAATCTAAGTTGCGGGGGCATCTCCTTAATCCCATCCATTAAAACTTTATTATCACTTAATGCACCACACACAAGCAGTTTTGGGCTGTTTAAACTAATGCTGTCATTGTGTTTTTTTGATTATGTTTGCTTTTTTTTCTTCTTTCTTTGATTGGCATTAGGCTACTTGTGTCATTATTCTTTTTATGATTACTTTTGCTTTTTATTTGATTGACATTGGGCTACTTGTGTTATTATGATGCTATGATTATTAATAGTAGTGATAGTAGTAGTAGTAGTAGTAGTAGAAGATGAAGTAAATTGTGGTGGAAGTCATTTTTTTTTCTCTTCATTTATTTTTTTGTTTGGTCGGTTGGTTTCTGTTTTGCTTGTTCTTATTACTGATGGTGATGTTCTGCGTACCATGTCATTGTTATATTACTGTGGCACTGTAGTAGTAGTAGTAGTAGTAGTAGTAGTAGTAGAAGTGGTAGTAGTGATGGTGGTGGTGGTGGAGGTAGTAGTAGTAGTAGTAGTAGTAGTAATAATAGGTGAAGACGGGGTAGCGGGCCCATGGGCGGGTGGGAGGCCCGTGCCTGTTGTCTCATGGAGTGGGGCGGGTTTCGGTCGAGTTTGCCCATGAGACAATGCTAAATATTAACACTCGTCTCATGGGCAAAATGTGACTGAGATTTGCTTTGTTTCGTGAGATAATTGGCATGGGCTTCTTACCCGCCCATGGGCTTTTTGCCCCGTCTTACCCTAGTAGCAGTAATGGTAGTAGAAGAAGTAAATTGTAGTGAAACAGGTCTTTTTCATCTATTTATTTGTTTATTTGGTTGGTTAGTTTTCTATTCTGTTTATTTTTATTGCTGATGTTGATGCTCTGCCTACCATGTCGTTGCTATATTACTGTTAATCGTTGTTTTCTCTTGTCGATTTTCCTGTGTCTCAATGTTCATTTATAGTATTAGTTATGCATTGCATGCTTAGAACCAAGGACAGAATTAGGCCCAGCCTAATTGCATTGCATGCTTAGAACCAAGGACAGAATGGAAGACTAGGCCCAGCCTAATTTATTTTCCTTGTAAAATAAAGTTTCTGAAGTCTGTCTTCATCATTTTATCTTTTGCTCTGAGGATTTATCTTCATCATTTTATCTTTTGTTCTGAGGATTTGTCTTCATCATTTTATCTTTTGCTCTGAGGATTTGTCTTCATCATT
>CM065687.1:63118240-63138240 GCA_017654935.2 Phymorhynchus buccinoides
GCCAGGCTTTGCCCAGGCTATAGCAAGCCTGACAGCAAATTTGAAGCGATTCGGTTAAGAAACGGTGGAGTTATTTGTGAAAAGGATAAGCGGCATATATCGCGCGCGTTTCTTAATCGCTTCGCTTCCGGTTTGGCACATCAATAGTCACTGTCCCCGGTCATCTACCTGCCAAATTCGAAGGCAATCGGTCCAGAAATGCCGGAGATACGGGCGCCGAGAGGCCGGCGGATACGCGTTTCGCGCATTTGCCAAACAGCGCAAATGACACGGCCGCATCGGTTGCCGTTGCCATCGCCCCATTAGGGCTCACAACAAATTTGAAGCGATTCGGTCGAAAAACGGCGGAGTTATAAGGCCCGTTTTGTGTTTCAGACAGACAGACACACGGACACTTGCCAAATTATTATATGATTATTATTATTATTATCATTATCATCATCATCATCATCATCATCATCATCATCATCATCATCATCATCAACCACAACTTTCCTCTATTTGTGCAGATAATACCCAAGGGAATAGCAGATGGTTAGGTTGGGAGGCTAAGGGAATATCCTCCTCCTCCTAATATCAACGGCATGATGCTTCTCTTTTTGTTAACGTCATCAGTGATTGGCCTCATAAATGCATTAATTGGTGACACGCATCCACATCATCCAGAGTGGTGTGATATTGTGTTGTATTATATTGTGTTGTATTATATTGTGTTGTATTGTGTTATATTGTATTATGTTATATTGTGTTGTGTTGTATTATATTGTGTTGTGTTGTATTATATTGTGTTATATTGTATTGTATTGTGTTATATTGTATTGTGTTGTATTGTATTATATTGTGTTGTATTGTATTGTATTGTGTTGTATTGTGTTGTATTGTATTGTGTTGTATTGTATTATATTGTGTTGTATTGTATTGTGTTGTATTATATTGTGTTGTATTGTATTGTATTGTATTGTATTGTATTGTGTTGTATTGTATTGTGTTGTATTGTATTGTATTGTATTGTGTTGTATTGTATTGTATTGTGTTGTATTGTATTGTGTTGTATTGTATTGTATTGTATTGTATTGTATTGTGTTGTATTGTATTGTGTTGTATTGTGTTATGTTGTATTGTATTGTATTGTGTTGTATTATATTATGTTATATTGTATTGTGTTGTATTATATTGTGTTGTATTATGTTGTATTGTATTGTGTTATATTGTATTGTGTGATATTGTGTTGTATTGTATTGTGTTGTATTATATTGTATTGTGTTGTATTGTGTTATATTGTGTTGTATTATATTGTATTGTGTTATATTGTGTTGTATTATATTGTATTGTGTGATATTATATTGTGTTGTATTATATTGTATTGTATTGTGTTGTATTGTATTGTGTTGTATTGTATTGTGTTGTATTATATTGTATTGTATTGTGTTATATTGTATTGTATTGTGTTGTATTATATTGTGTTGTATTGTATTGTATTGTGTTGTATTGTGTTATATTGTATTGTATTGTGTTATATTGTGTTGTATTATATTGTATTGTATTGTGTTATATTGTGTTGTATTGTATTGTGTTATATTGTATTGTATTGTATTTCAGGTAGGAGACCAGATTCTCCAGATCAACCAGGTGACCACAGACTCCATGACGCACACTGAAGCCATCGACATCATCCAAAGCGGCGGCACGTCGGTCCACCTGCTGATGAAACGCACAGGCAAGCCCCCTCCCGCCTTTGGTACGCTCTCCCTTTATTGCGCACTGACTAACCTCCCCTGCCCACCAGGGGGCACTAGGACCACGCCCACAGCCAATGGCAGGGAGCCACGGAAAATCAGTGCCTTGGCTAGGTTTTCATTGGTGGAAATGGTTTGCCTCAACAGTCCTTTCCTAAGTTTTGATTGGTCCAAAAAGTTTCATTGCTATTGCCTCGCCAAGATGGTCACTGGTTGAAATAGTCCACTGCCCTGTCCTAAAATGTCATTGCTATTGCCTCGCCAAGATGGTCACTGGTTGAAATAGTCCACTGCCCTGTCCTAAAGTTTCATTGCTATTGCCTCGCCAAGATGGTCACTGGTTGAAATAGTCCACTGCCCTGTCCTAAAGTTTCATTGCTATTGCCTCGCCAAGATGGTCACTGGTTGAAATAGTCCACTGCCCTGTCCTAAAGTTTCATTGCTATTGCCTCGCCAAGATGGTCACTGGTTGAAATAGTCCACTGCCCTGTCCTAAAGTTTCATTGCTATTGCCTCGCCAAGATGGTCACTGGTTGAAATAGTCCACTGCCCTGTCCTAAAGTTTCATTGCTATTGCCTCGCCAAGATGGTCACTGGTTGAAATAGTCCACTGCCCTGTCCTAAAGTTTCATTGCTATTGCCTCGCCAAGATGGTCACTGGTTGAAATAGTCCACTGCCCTGTCCTAAAGTTTCATTGCTATTGCCTCGCCAAGATGGTCACTGGTTGAAATAGTCCACTGCCCTGTCCTAAAGTCATTGCTATTGCCTCGCCAAGATGGTCACTGGTTGAAATAGTCCACTGCCCTGTCCTAAAGTTTCATTGCTATTGCCTCGCCAAGATGGTCACTGGTTGAAATAGTCCACTGCCCTGTCCTAAAATTTCATTGGTCAGAAAAAGTAATCATTACTATTACCTTTTCAAGACGTTCAATGGTTCAATTAGTCCACTGCCCTTTCCTAGGTTTTCATTGGTCAAAGCTGTTGTTATTTTCTTTCCGAGAAGGTTTTCATTGGCTGATTAAGTTCACTGCCACCGCCCTGTCGTGGGTGTATTGGTTAAATCAATTGGTTTCTCAATCTGTTCTTTTCTACAAGTCAGTTCATGACTTCATTCAGTTGAAATAGTGATGGTAGGCTCTGAATCTTTTTGTTGGTTTAAAGACCGTTCTAAAGTTCCTTCCTTGCTATTTATCGGCTGAAAGGTGCAGCAGTCCTTTGATTGGTTTTCATTGGTTGAAGTACAACTCTCACCTGTTTCCTTATTGTTCACTGTTCAAAGTTGACCTTTGCCCTTTCCTATTTTTTCCATGAATTCAAACAACAAAGTTACAAATGTTTTCTAGACCCCATGGCTCTATCTTTGCACTGTAGACTTCTGTATCCACATTGCTTGGGGACAAAAGGTCCATTATTTTATAGCCTGTTGTATCCACATTGCTTGGGGACAAAAGGTCCAATATCTGTGCCTGTGTTCTGCTCCCCTTTGGTGCAGCACAATGTGTGCTGTGGAGTACCACACTGAAAGGTCCAATATCTGTGCCTGTGTTCTGCTCCCCTTTGGTGCAGCACAATGTGTGCTGTGGAGTACCACACTGAAAGGTCCATTATCTGTGCCTGTGTTCTGCTCCCCTTTGGTGCAGCACAATGTGTCTGTGGAGTACCACACTGAAAGGTCCATTATCTGTGCCTGTGCTGTTCTGCTCCCCTTTGGTGCAGCACAATGTGTGCTGTGGAGTACCACACTGAAAGGTCCATTATCTGTGCCTGTGCTGTTCTGCTCCCCTTTGGTGCAGCACAATGTGTGCTGTGGAGTACCACACTGAAAGGTCCATTATCTGTGCCTGTGTTCTGCTCCCCTTTGGTGCAGCACAATGTGTGCTGTGGAGTACCACACTGAAAGGTCCATTATCTGTGCCTGTGTTCTGCTCCCCTTTGGTGCAGCACAATGTGTGCTGTGGAGTACCACACTGAAAGGTCCATTATCTGTGCCTGTGCTGTTCTGCTCCCCTTTGGTGCAGTACAATGTGTGCTGTGGAGTACCACACTGAAAGGTCCATTATCTGTGCCTGTGTTCTGCTCCCCTTTGGTGCAGCACAATGTGTGCTGTGGAGTACTACACTGAAAGGTCCATTATCTGTGCCTGTGTTCTGCTCCCCTTTGGTGCAGCACAATGTGTGCTGTGGAGTACTACACTGAAAGGTCCATTATCTGTGCCTGTGTTCTGCTCCCCTTTGGTGCAGCACAATGTGTGCTGTGGAGTACCACACTGAAAGGTCCATTATCTGTGCCTGTGTTCTGCTCCCCTTTGGTGCAGCACAATGTGTGCTGTGGAGTACCACACTGAAAGGTCCATTATCTGTGCCTGTGCTGTTCTGATCCCCTTTGGTGCAGCACAATGTGTGCTGTGGAGTACTACACTGAAAGGTCCATTATCTGTGCCTGTGCTGTTCTGCTCCCCTTTGGTGCAGCACAATGTGTGCTGTGGAGTACTACACTGAAAGGTCCATTATCTGTGCCTGTGCTGTTCTGCTCCCCTTTGGTGCAGCACAATGTGTGCTGTGGAGTACCACACTGAAAGGTCCATTATCTGTGCCTGTGCTGTTCTGCTCCCCTTTGGTGCAGCACAATGTGTGCTGTGGAGTACCACACTGAAAGGTCCATTATCTGTGCCTGTGCTGTTCTGCTCCCCTTTGGTGCAGCACAATGTGTGCTGTGGAGTACCACACTGAAAGGTCCATTATCTGTGCCTGTGCTGTTCTGCTCCCCTTTGGTGCAGCACAATGTGTGCTGTGGAGTACTACACTGAAAGGTCCATTATCTGTGCCTGTGCTGTTCTGCTCCCCTTTGGTGCAGCACAATGTGTGCTGTGGAGTACCACACTGAAAGGTCCATTATCTGTGCCTGTGCTGTTCTGCTCCCCTTTGGTGCAGCACAATGTGTGCTGTGGAGTACCACACTGAAAGGTCCATTATCTGTGCCTGTGTTCTGCTCCCCTTTGGTGCAGCACAATGTGTGCTGTGGAGTACCACACTGAAAGGTCCATTATCTGTGCCTGTGCTGTTCTGATCCCCTTTGGTGCAGCACAATGTGTGCTGTGGAGTACCACACTGAAAGGTCCATTATCTGTGCCTGTGTTCTGATCCCCTTTGGTGCAGCACAATGTGTGCTGTGGAGTACCACACTGAAAGGTCCATTATCTGTGCCTGTGCTGTTCTGCTCCCCTTTGGTGCAGCACAATGTGTGCTGTGGAGTACCACACTGAAAGGTCCATTATCTGTGCCTGTGTTCTGCTCCCCTTTGGTGCAGCACAATGTGTGCTGTGGAGTACCACACTGAAAGGTCCATTATCTGTGCCTGTGCTGTTCTGCTCCCCTTTGGTGCAGCACAATGTGTGCTGTGGAGTACTACACTGAAAGGTCCATTATCTGTGCCTGTGTTCTGATCCCCTTTGGTGCAGCACAATGTGTGCTGTGGAGTACCACACTGAAAGGTCCATTATCTGTGCCTGTGCTGTTCTGCTCCCCTTTGGTGCAGCACAATGTGTGCTGTGGAGTACTACACTGAAAGGTCCATTATCTGTGCCTGTGTTCTGATCCCCTTTGGTCACTCCGTAATAAATGTGATAAAGAGGGCATCACCAGTGACCCTGTTTTAACATCATCATGAACATCCATTAGTATTCCATCACATTTCAATCACCATATTTAACCATCCACCCCATCTTTCAAGTATTATCAGCACTGTTGTGTATTTTGCGTTTATCCCACGACAATTTTCTTGTAAAGCCATTCTTTATGTTTCTGGTTTCACCGAATGTCTACTGTCCAGTCCTCGGTCGTCTTTCACTGCCACCCTCTCTACACACTATGATCTTATTCTGTGGTTATCTTGTTAATGTGGTTAACCCACCCTCTCTACACACTATGATCTTATTCTGTGGTTATCTTGTTAATGTGGTTAACCCACCCTCTCTACACACTATGATCTTATTCTGTGGTTATCTTGTTAATGTGGTTAACCCACCCTCTCTACACACTATGATCTTATTCTGTGGTTATCTTATTAATGTGGTTAACCCACCCTCTCTACACACTATGATCTTATTCTGTGAGATTAAAATTAAAATTATAGCCCCGTCGACAGCAAAGGCCATGTCAGAGCTGTCACCACGTATCTTATTCTGTGGTTATCTTTACAATGTGGTTAACCCACCCTCTCTACACACTATGATCTTATTCTGTGGTTATCTTGTTAATGTGGTTAACCCACCCTCTCTACACACTATGATCTTATTCTGTGGTTATCTTGTTAATGTGGTTAACCCACCCTATCTACACACTATGATCTTATTCTGTGGTTATCTTGTTAATGTGGTTAACCCACCCTCTCTACACACTATGATCTTATTCTATGGTTATCTTGTTAATGTGGTTAACCCACCCTCTCTACACACTATGATCTTATTCTGTGGTTATCTTGTTAATGTGGTTAACCCACCCTCTCTACACACTATGATCTTATTCTGTGGTTATCTTGTTAATGTGGTTAACCCACCCTATCTACACACTATGATCTTATTCTGTGGTTATCTTGTTAATGTGGTTAACCCACCCTCTCTACACACTATGATCTTATTCTGTGGTTATCTTTACAATGTGGTTAACCCACCCTCTCTACACACTATGATCTTATTCTGTGGTTATCTTGTTAATGTGGTTAACCCACCCTCTCTACACACTATGATCTTATTCTGTGGTTATCTTGTTAATGTGGTTAACCCACCCTCTCTACACACTATGATCTTATTCTGTGGTTATCTTGTTAATGTGGTTAACCCACCCTCTCTACACACTATGATCTTATTCTGTGGTTATCTTGTTAATGTGGTTAACCAACCCTATCTACACACTATGATCTTATTCTGTGGTTATCTTTACAATGTGGTTAACCCACCCTCTCTACACACTATGATCTTATTCTATGGTTATCTTGTTAATGTGGTTAACCCACCCTCTCTACACACTATGATCTTATTCTGTGGTTATCTTGTTAATGTGGTTAACCCACCCTCTCTACACACTATGATCTTATTCTGTGGTTATCTTTACAATGTGGTTAACCCACCCTATCTACACACTATGATCTTATTCTGTGGTTATCTTTACAATGTGGTTAACCCACCCTCTCTACACACTATGATCTTATTCTGTGGTTATCTTTTCAATGTGGTTAATTGATCTGTTCAGTCCTCAGTTGTCTTTCACTCCCACCCTATCTACACACTATTATTTTATTCTGTAGTTATCTTTTCAATGTGGTTAATTGAAAAGTTGTTGGTGCTTCGTTTCAAGGTCTTTGTCTTACAAAAACATTAGGAGGCCCATTAACGCACTGGTATTCATTTCTTTGGTTTCTTTGTTTATTTTATCATTTTGGTGTGGGGGATTTAGGGTATGATTTGGTTTTCGGACTTTATTGGTGGTGAGCTCTTCTTTCCTTTGGTTGTGGGCTCTGGTCTGTGTTACTCTGTGTGTGTGTGATGTGTGTAGTAGTTGGTCAACGTATCATTAGTCCTAATTAATCAAGTGGTGTGTGATGTGTGTAGTAGTTGGTCAACGTATCATTAGTCCTAATTAATCAAGTGGTGTGTGTGTGTGATGTGTGTAGTAGTTGGTCAACGTATTATTAGTCCTAATTAATCAAGTGGTGTGTGATGTGTGTAGTAGTTGGTCAACGTATTATTAGTCCTAATTAATCAAGTGGTGTGTGTGTGTGATGTGTGTAGTAGTTGGTCAACGTATTATTAGTCCTAATTAATCAAATGGTGTGTGATGTGTGTAGTAGTTGGTCAACGTATTATTAGTCCTAATTAATCAAATGGTGTGTGATGTGTGTAGTAGTTGGTCAACGTATTATTAGTCCTAATTAATCAAGTGGTGTGATGTGTGTAGTAGTTGGTCAACGTATTATTAGTCCTAATTAATCAAGTGGTGTGTGTGTGTGATGTGTGTAGTAGTTGGTCAACGTATTATTAGTCCTAATTAATCAAATGGTGTGTGATGTGTGTAGTAGTTGGTCAACGTATTATTAGTCCTAATTAATCAAGTGGTGTGTGTGTGTGATGTGTGTAGTAGTTGGTCAACGTATTATTAGTCCTAATTAATCAAGTGGTGTGTGTGTGTGATGTGTGTAGTAGTTGGTCAACGTATTATTAGTCCTAATTAATCAAGTGGTGTGATGTGTGTAGTAGTTGGTCAACGTATTATTAGTCCTAATTAATCAAGTGGTGTGTGTGTGTGTAGTGTGTGTGTGTGATGTGTGTAGTAGTTGGTCAACGTATTATTAGTCCTAATTAATCAAGTGGTGTGTGATGTGTGTAGTAGTTGGTCAACATATTATTAGTCCTAATTAATCAAATGGTGTGTGATGTGTGTAGTAGTTGGTCAACATATTATTAGTCCTAATTAATCAAATGGTGTGTGATGTGTGTAGTAGTTGGTCAACGTATCATTAGTCCTAATTAATCAAATGATGAATATGATTATGTTTATTTAGTGGAGGCATTTGGCTTGGTACACTAGAAAAGTAATTGACCAGGACCCTAGCTTTGTCAGTGACCATCCGTTTGGAATAATGTGCTGAAGATGTGGGAATGGGAGCATACAGTTTGCTACCAGAAAGCTGTTGTTTGACATATGAACTGAGTTATGGAATTGGATGATTAAATTGTAATGTCATTTTGTGTTTTAAGCTTTAATAAGGAGGGTTCACACTAAGAGTTGTCGATAGTTTGCAGTTACTATTGTTTAATAAGGAGGGTTCACACTAAGAGTTGTCGATAGTTTGCAGTTACTATTGTTTAATAAGGAGGGTTCACACTAAGAGTTGTCGATAGTTTGCAGTTACTATTGTGTGCTGCTACTGCTGTTTCCAATGATGACGATGTTCCTCACAATAATATCCTTGTGGTTTCCTGTCCTTGGAATAAGGGGAAGGCATCTTCATTCAGTATTGTTTATATAAAAAATATCCTTGTGGTTTCCTGTCCTTGGAATAAGGGGAAGGCATCTTCATTCGGTATTGTTTATATAAATAATATCCTTGTGGTTTCCTGTCCTTGGAATAAGGGGAAGGCATCTTCATTCGGTATTGTTGCCATTTTCAGAAACTTCCATTTAGGGGCACAGTTAGGCAGTGAATACAGTCATGGTAAGACTGGGGGAAGGACATTTGTATGGCTGTATTCAACGCAAATGACGTAGAAATCAATGGTCATGGTAAGACTGGGGGAAGGACATCTGTATGGCTGTATTCAACACAAAAGACGTAGAAATCAATGGTCATGCAAATTGTAATCAAGTGGGACTAGGAGAATTAGAATGTAGCAATGTACACAGTGGGACTAGGAGAATTAGAATGCAGCAGTGTACACAGTGGGACCAGGAGAATTAGAATGCAGCAATGTACACAGTGGGACCAGGAGAATTAGAATGCAGCAGTGTACACAGTGGGACCAGGAGAATTAGAATGCAGCAGTGTACACAGTGGGACCAGGAGAATTAGAATGCAGCAATATACACAGTGGGACCAGGAGAATTAGAATGCAGCAATGTACACAGTGGGACCAGGAGAATTAGAATGCAGCACACAGTGGGACCAGGAGAATTAGAATGCAGCAGTGTACACAGTGGGACCAGGAGAATTAGAATGCAGCAATGTACACAGTGGGACTAGGAGAATTAGAATGCAGCAATGTACACAGTGGGACCAGGAGAATTAGAATGCAGCAATGTACACAGTGGGAACAGGAGAATTAGAATGCAGGAGAATTAGAATGCAGCAGTGTACACAGTGGGACCAGGAGAATTAGAATGCAGCAGTGTACACAGTGGGACCAGGAGAATTAGAATGCAGCAATGTACACAGTGGGACCAGGAGAATTAGAATGCAGCAGTGTACACAGTGGGACCAGGAGAATTAGAATGCAGCAATGTACACAGTGGGACCAGGAGAATTAGAATGCAGCAGTGTACACAGTGGGACCAGGAGAATTAGAATGCAGCAGTGTACACAGTGGGACCAGGAGAATTAGAATGCAGCAATGTACACAGTGGGACCAGGAGAATTAGAATGCAGCAATGTACACAGTGGGACCAGGAGAATTAGAATGCAGCAGTGTACACAGTGGGACCAGGAGAATTAGAATGCAGCAATGTACACAGTGGGAACAGGAGAATTAGAATGCAGCAGTGTACACAGTGGGACCAGGAGAATTAGAATGCAGCAATGTACACAGTGGGACCAGGAGAATTAGAATGCAGCAGTGTACACAGTGGGACCAGGAGAATTAGAATGCAGCAGTGTACACAGTGGGACCAGGAGAATTAGAATGCAGCAATGTACACAGTGGGACCAGGAGAATTAGAATGCAGCAGTGTACACAGTGGGACCAGGAGAATTAGAATGCAGCAGTGTACACAGTGGGAGGAGAATTAGAATGCAGCAGTGTACACAGTGGGACCAGGAGAATTAGAATGCAGCAGTGTACACAGTGGGACCAGGAGAATTAGAATGCAGCAGTGTACACAGTGGGACCAGGAGAATTAGAATGCAGCAGGAGAATTAGAATGCAGCAGTGTACACAGTGGGACCAGGAGAATTAGAATGCAGCAATGTACACAGTGGGACCAGGAGAATTAGAATGCAGCAATGTACACAGTGGAACTAGGAGAATTAGAATGCAGCAATGTACACAGTGGGACCAGGAGAATTAGAATGCAGCAATGTACACAGTGGGACCAGGAGAATTAGAATGCAGCAGTGTACACAGTGGAACTAGGAGAATTAGAATGCAGCAATGTACACAGTGGGACCAGGAGAATTAGAATGCAGCAGTGTACACAGTGGGACCAGGAGAATTAGAATGCAGCAATGTACACAGTGGGACCAGGAGAATTAGAATGCAGCAGTGTACACAGTGGGACCAGGAGAATTAGAATGCAGCAGTGTACACAGTGGAACTAGGAGAATTAGAATGCAGCAATATACACAGTGGGACCAGGAGAATTAGAATGCAGCAATGTACACAGTGGGACCAGGAGAATTAGAATGCAGCAGTGTACACAGTGGGACCAG
This sequence comes from Phymorhynchus buccinoides, assembly GCA_017654935.2. Classification (NCBI taxonomy): domain Eukaryota; kingdom Metazoa; phylum Mollusca; class Gastropoda; order Neogastropoda; family Raphitomidae; genus Phymorhynchus; species Phymorhynchus buccinoides. The sequence goes on from CM065687.1 coordinate 63,129,113, forward strand.
GAGAATTAGAATGCAGCAGTGTACACAGTGGGACCAGGAGAATTAGAATGCAGCAGTGTACACACATTGGTGAAAGCGGGTGTGCTTGCTTGGGAAGCAAGTGTGATATAGTAACACATTAAACAACAACACTGATCTGCATGCTTAACCCTGATTATTATAAATAAGTGTGACCCGAGATTATTGAAAATAACCCTCAAATGATGACCCCAATTAGCTCTATATATGTGATCCCACACAATTTTAATAAACTTGTACGTAACTCTTAATGTTTTAGCCAACTAGTGATTCTAACTTTATTTCAGTATCGATCCATAGCTTGGAGACTAAATATATTAAAGTTCATCTTTTAATATTGCACATTTAAAGTGGGTTTTTTTATGCTGAGAGAATGTTGTATAAACTGTTGTAAAGGGGTTGTAATGTAACAGAACAATGTGGCAGTTTGATGGTTCAGCACTCTAACAGTAACAGAACAATGTGGCAGTTTGACGGTTTAGCACTCTAACAGTAACAGAACAATGTAGCAGTTTGACGGTTCAGCACTCTAACAGTAACAGAACAATGTAGCAGTTTGACGGTTCAGCACTCTAACAGTAACAGAACAATGTAGCAGTTTGACGGTTCAGCACTCTAACAGTAACAGAACAATGTAGCAGTTTGACGGTTCAGCACTCTAACAGTAACAGAACAATGTGGCAGTTTGACGGTTCAGCACTCTAACAGTAACAGAACAATGTGGCAGTTTGACGGTTTAGCAATCTAACAGTAACAGAACAATGTAGCAGTTTGACGGTTCAGCACTCTAACAGTAACAGAACAATGTGGCAGTTTGACGGTTCAGCACTCTAACAGTAACAGAACAATGTAGCAGTTTGAACAATGTAGCAGTTTGACGGTTCAGCACTCTAACAGTAACAGAACAATGTGGCAGTTTGACGGTTCAGCACTCTAACAGTAACAGAACAATGTAGCAGTTTGAACAATGTAGCAGTTTGACGGTTCAGCACTCTAACAGTACCCAAGATAATGTAGTCACCCACTTTTCTAATGTTTATAATCTGTGTGTGATTTTGTCATGTGCATGACCTATGTTCTGGGTCTGTAATATTGTGTCTATGACTGGTATTCACAAGAGAATGCAGGAAGTGATTGAGGTTTGTGGTGTGGCAGGGTGATCATTGTGACGCTGCGTCTGACCTTGAATTTTGTTGGTTTGTGAGACATCAATGTCATGTCTGTGTAGACATCAGATGTCTGCTGTGCTATTGTGCATGAAAGGATCATGTCTGTGTAGAGATCAGATGTCTGCTGTGCTATTGTGCATGAAAGGATCATGTCTGTGTAGAGATCAGATGTCTGCTGTGCTATTGTGCATGAAAGGATCATGTCTGTGTAGAGATCAGATGTCTGCTGTGCTATTGTGCATGAAAGGATCATGTCTGTGTAGAGATCAGATGTCTGCTGTGCTATTGTGCATGAAAGGATCATGTCTGTGTAGAGATCAGATGTCTGCTGTGCTATTGTGCATGAAAGGACTACTAGTCATTTTACAGTAGTGTTTTGTTTATTGGCCTTTTACATGGACATTTACAAATGAGCGTCAACGCACACATACACACACACACACACACACACTCACAGCATGCATGTACGTACACACATGCGCACACATGCACACACACGCACACTCTCTCACACACACACACACACACACACACACACACACACACACACAGGATGACGACAGGATGAAAAAAAGCTTTGTTTATAGCTTATTCCTTTATCGTCATTAAAGATCATTTTGACTTGACACACACACACATTACGCTACAAGTACAGGTGTTGAAGCTTTCTCAGCCTAATAGCAATTCTGTGTGCTCTATTTCAGCAGTCTACATGAAACACGACTTCAGCTGACGGTAGAATGCAATACTGTCATGTTGTTGTGACTGTTCCCTGCAGCTGACGGTAGAATGCAATACTGTCATGATGTTGTGACTGTTCCCTGCAGCTGACGGTAGAATGCAATACTGTCATGTCGTTGTGACTGTTCTCTGCAGCTGACGGTAGAATGCAATACTGTCACGTTGTTGTGACCGTTCTCTTCAGCTGACGGTAGAATGCAATACTGTCATGATGTTGTGACTGTTCCCTGCAGCTGACGGTAGAATGCAATACTGTCATGTTGTTGTGACCGTTCTCTTCAGCTGATGGTAGAATGCAATACTGTCATGATGTTGTGACTGTTCCCTGCAGCTGACGGTAGAATGCAATACTGTCATGTTGTTGTGACCGTTCTCTTCAGCCGACAGTCGAATGCAATAATGTCGTGTTGTGACTGTTCTCTGCAGCTGACGGTAGAATGCAATACTGTCATGTTGTTGTGACCGTTCTCTTCAGCTGACGGTAGAATGCAATCCTGTCATGTTGTGACTGTTCTCTGCAGCTGACGGTAGAATGCAATAATGTCGTGTTGTGACTGTTCTCTGCAGCTGACGGTAGAATGCAATGCTGTCATGTTGTTGTGACCGTTCTCTTCAGCTGACGGTATAATGCAATACTGTCATGTTGTTGTGACTGTTCCCTGCAGCTGATGGTAGAATGCAATAATGTCGTGTTGTGACTGTTCTCTGCAGCTGACGGTAGAATGCAATACTGTCATGTTGTTGTGACTGTTCTCTTCAGCTGGCGGTAGAATGCAATACTGTCACGTTGTTGTGACCGTTCTCTTCAGCTGACGGTAGAATGCTATACTGTCATGTTGTTGTGACTGTTCCCTGCAGCTGATGGTAGAATGCAATAATGTCGTGTTTTGACCGTTCTCTTCAGCTGGCGGTAGAATGCAATACTGTCACGTTGTTGTGACTGTTCTCTTCAGCTGACGGTAGAATGCAATACTGTCACGTTGTTGTGACTGTTCCCTGCAGCTGGTATTGTTGCCCTTGCCTTCATTGTGACTGTTCCTGCAGCTGGTATTGTTGCCCTTGCCTTCATTGTGACTGTTCCCTGCAGCTGGTATTGTTGCCCTTGCCTTCATTGTTACTGTTCCCTGCAGCTGGTATTGTTGCCCTTGCCTTCATTGTTACTGTTCCTGCAGCTGGTATTGTTGCCCTTGCCTTCATTGTTACTGTTCCTGCAGCTGGTATTGTTGCCCTTGCCTTCATTGTTACTGTTCCTGCAGCTGGTATTGTTGCCCTTGCCTTCATTGTTACTGTTCCTGCAGCTGGTATTGTTGCCCTTGCCTTCATTGTTACTGTTCCCTGCAGCTGGTATTGTTGCCCTTGCCTTCATTGTTACTGTTCCCTGCAGCTGGTATTGTTGCCCTTGCCTTCATTGTTACTGTTCCCTGCAGCTGGTATTGTTGCCCTTGCCTTCGTTGTTACTGTTCCCTGCAGCTGGTATTGTTGCCCTTGCCTTCATTGTTACTGTTCCTGCAGCTGGTATTGTTGCCCTTGCCTTCATTGTTACTGTTCCTGCAGCTGGTATTGTTGCCCTTGCCTTCATTGTTACTGTTCCCTGCAGCTGGTATTGTTGCCCTTGCCTTCATTGTTACTGTTCCTGCAGCTGGTATTGTTGCCCTTGCCTTCATTGTTACTGTTCCTGCAGCTGGTATTGTTGCCCTTGCCTTCATTGTTACTGTTCCCTGCAGCTGGTATTGTTGCCCTTGCCTTCATTGTTACTGTTCCTGCAGCTGGTATTGTTGCCCTTGCCTTCATTGTGACTGTTCCCTGCAGCTGGTATTGTTGCCCTTGCCTTCATTGTGACTGTTCCTGCAGCTGGTATTGTTGCCCTTGCCTTCATTGTTACTGTTCCCTGCAGCTGGTATTGTTGCCCTTGCCTTCATTGTGACTGTTCCCTGCAGCTGGTATTGTTGCCCTTGCCTTCATTGTTACTGTTCCTGCAGCTGGTATTGTTGCCCTTGCCTTCATTGTTACTGTTCCCTGCAGCTGGTATTGTTGCCCTTGCCTTCATTGTGACTGTTCCCTGCAGCTGGTATTGTTGCCCTTGCCTTCATTGTTACTGTTCCCTGCAGCTGGTATTGTTGCCCTTGCCTTCATTGTTACTGTTCCCTGCAGCTGGTATTGTTGCCCTTGCCTTCATTGTTACTGTTCCCTGCAGCTGGTATTGTTGCCCTTGCCTTCATTGTGACTGTTCCCTTCAAACAGAAAATAGTGATTGTCTTCATTGTGGTCACTCTCTTTGCCAGTCAATCGTTATCTGCTGTGGTGACAGGTTCATGTTACCTTGTGTAGACCAGTCTTGTGTAGACCAGTCAATCGTTATCTGCTGTGGTGACAGGTTCATGTTACCTTGTGTAGACCAGTCTTGTGTAGACCAGTCAATCGTTATCTGCTGTGGTGACAGGTTCATTTTACCCTGTGTAGACCAGTCTTGTGTAGACCAGTCAATCGTTATCTGCTGTGGTGACAGGTTCATTTTACCTTGTGTAGACCAGTCTTGTGTAGACCAGTCAATCGTTATCTGCTGTGGTGACAGGTTCATTTTACCTTGTGTAGACCAGTCTTGTGTAGACCAGTCAATCGTTATCTGCTGTGGTGACAGGTTAATTTTACCTTGTGTAGACCAGTCAAGTGTTTTCTGCTGTGGTGACAGGTTAATTTTGCCTTGTGAAGACCAGTTAATTGTTATCTGCTGTGGTGACAGGTTAATTTTACCGTGTGTAGACCAGTCAATTGTTATCTGCTGTGGTGACAGGTTAATTTTACCTTGTGTAGACCAGTCTTGTGAAGACCAGTCAATTGTTATCTGCTGTGGTGACAGGTTAATTTTACCTTGTGAAGACCAGTCCAATTGTTATCTGCTGTGGTGACAGGTTAATTTTACCTTGTGAAGACCAGTCAATTGTTATTTGCTGTGGTGACAGGTTAATTTTACCTTGTGAAGACCAGTGAAGCGTTTCATGAGAGCTGGATGGACAGTGAGGGTAATCAGCAAGGACTTGGTTAGAAGTGTGTCCTGCTGGGATGAACAGTAATACATGTAGTAAAGTGTTGAAATCATAACGTAGTAAAGTGTTGAAATCATAACGTAGTAAAATGTAAAGTGTTGAAATCATAACAAGTTTATCACAGTGTGTTTTGCTGGGATGAACAGTAATACACGTAGTAAAGTGTTGAAATCATAACAAGTTTATCACCGTGCTTACAATCAAATAATGTTTAGGCAACAGAGTGACAACTATATTGAGTGTTAAGGTTATTTTTCTTGAAAAGCATTGTACAATCCTTTAATGATGACTTTTTACTTCAGAATGTGGCTCCAAGTGGATATTGTTACATATTCCTTATGTGGCTTTGGTCGCCTTGTACTGAGGGAGTGAAATGTTGTCAGTAAACAAAAGCATGGCTTAAACTGCTTTCTTCTCAAAAAGGAAATCCTTTTTTTTTTTTTAAATTGGTACACACAAATCCGTTTTTTTGAAAGATTTCATCAACAAAAATATAATAAAAACGGCTTTGCGGTAAACGAAAACCCGATTGCCGCATAGAAACAGGTTTCGGTTTTGCTTGAGCGGAAACAGAAGTGCTTGCTGGTCCGTGTCCTGCCAAGTGTAAACCCCGTAGCTAGCATGTTGTCCTGTTGACCAAGAGGTGAAATGCCCCCCTGACACCCCAATAGGGGCTCTGCCGCTATACCCCGCTGGGGCCTAGGCAGCCCCTGTCACCCCAATAGGGGCTCTGCCGCTATACCCCGCTGGGTCCTAGGCAGCCCCTGACACCCCAATAGGGGCTCTGCCGCTATACCCCGCTGGGTCCTAGGCAGCCCCTGACACCCCAATAGGGGCTCTGCCGCTATACCCCGCTGGGTCCTAGGCAGCCCCTGTCACCCCAATAGGGGCTCTGCTGCTATACCCCGCTGGGGCCTAGGCAGCCCCTGACACCCCAATAGGGGCTCTGCCGCTATACCCCGCTGGGGCCTAGGCAGCCCCTGACACCCCAATAGGGGCTCTGCCGCTATACCCCGCTGGGGCCTAGGCAGCCCCTGTCACCCCAATAGGGGCTCTGCCGCTATACCCCGCTGGGGCCTAGGCAGCCCCTGTCACCCCAATAGGGGCTCTGCCGCTATACCCCGCTGGGGCCTAGGCAGCCCCTGTCACCCCAATAGGGGCTCTGCCGCTATACCCCGCTGGGGCCTAGGCAGCCCCTGACACCCCAATAGGGGCACCCCAATAGGGGCTCTGCCCCTATACCCCGCTGGGGCCTAGGCAGCCCCTGTCACCCCAATAGGGGCTCTGCCGCTATACCCCGCTGGGGCCTAGGCAGCCCCTGACACCCCAATAGGGGCTCTGCCAATACCCCGCTGGGGCCTAGGCAGCCCCTGACACCCCAATAGGGGCTCTGCCGCTATACCCCGCTGGGGCCTAGGCAGCCCCTGTCACCCCAATAGGGGCTCTGCCGCTATACCCCGCTGGGGCCTAGGCAGCCCCTGACACCCCAATAGGGGCTCTGCTGCTATACCCCGCTGGGGCCTAGGCAGCCCCTGTCACCCCAATAGGGGCTCTGCCGCTATACCCCGCTGGGGTGGCTGGGGCCTAGGCAGCCCCTGACACCCCAATAGGGGCTCTGCCGCTATACCCCGCTGGGGCCTAGGCAGCCCCTGACACCCCAATAGGGGCTCTGCCGCTATACCCCGCTGGGGCCTAGGCAGCCCCTGACACCCCAATAGGGGCTCTGCCGCTATACCCCGCTGGGGCCTAGGCAGCCCCTGACACCCCAATAGGGGCTCTGCTGCTATACCCCGCTGGGGCCTAGGCAGCCCCTGACACCCCAATAGGGGCTCTGCTGCTATACCCCGCTGGGGCCTAGGCAGCCCCTGACACCCCAATAGGGGCTCTGCTGCTATACCCCGCTGGGGCCTAGGCAGCCCCTGTCACCCCAATAGGGGCTCTGCCGCTATACCCCGCTGGGGCCTAGGCAGCCCCTGACACCCCAATAGGGGCTCTGCCGCTATACCCCGCTGGGGCCTAGGCAGCCCCTGACACCCCAATAGGGGCTCTGCCGCTATACCCCGCTGGGGCCTAGGCAGCCCCTGACACCCCAATAGGGGCTCTGCCGCTATACCCCGCTGGGGCCTAGGCAGCCCCTGGATCCCTGCCCCATTTCCTTTTTTCGAAAATCGTCAGGTTTAAGGAGCTCAGTAACATTTACCTGCGTCACTTTCAGTCCATGTTGTTTCCTGTGGCTTTCATTCCGTTGATTGTGTGGCTGTAGTCACATTTATTCCCACAGTGGACAAATAATTTCACAACAAACAGCAGAGCACCAGAAATGTGCCTTTTATCGATCAATGGATTAGTATCAATCAGTGGATTAGTATCAATCAGTGGATTAGTATCAATCAATCAGTGGATTAGTATCAATCAATCAGTGGATTAGTATCAATCAATCAGTGGATTAGTATCAATCAATCAATGGATTAGTATCAATCAGTGGATTAGTATCAATCAATCAGTGGATTAGTATCAATCAATCAGTGGATTAGTATCAATCAATCAGTGGATTAGTATCAATCATTAGATTAGTATCAATCAGTGGATGATCTCTACTCACTGTCCTATTTCTTCTCAGAAGCCTTTTCTTCCTGTAAAAGTGGTCTAGAACCTCCCCGGTTCCATGGCATAATAATCAAAGTGTTGATTGTGGCCACACAGGGCCAAGAAGAAGCCTGTTGGGGAATAAATGTGAATATTGCCCGTTGGTTGTCTTGTTTATTGTTTCCAAAGATGCATGCTCATTGTTCTTTGGATTTTTTCTCTTGGTTTTTGATTTGTCATGGCTTTTGTGACTGCCTGGGTTGAACATGCTATGGTTTTGTATTTCTTACCAGACTACTCAATGAAGAGTGAGGTCTACCTCAAAGACTGTCTGTCTGACTCTCTGTACTCAATGAAGAGTGAGGTCTACCCCAAAGACTGTCTGTCTGACTCTGTACTCAATGAAGAGTGAGGTCTACCCCAAAGACTGTCTGTCTGACTCTCTGTACTCAATGAAGAGTGAGGTCTACCCCAAAGACTGTCTGTCTGACTCTCTGTACTCAATGAAGAGTGAGGTCTACCCCAAAGACTGTCTGTCTGACTCTCTGTACTCAATGAAGAGTGAGGTCTACCCCAAAGACTGTCTGTCTGACTCTCTGTACTCAATGAAGAGTGAGGTTTACCCCAAAGACTGTCTGTCTGACTCTCTGTACTCAATGAAGAGTGAGGTCTACCCCAAAGACTCTGACTCTCTGTACTCAATGAAGAGTGAGGTCTACCCCAAAGACTGTCTGTCTGACTCTCTGTACTCAATGAAGAGTGAGGTCTACCCCAAAGACTGTCTGTCTGACTCTCTGTACTCAATGAAGAGTGAGGTCTACCTCAAAGACTGTCTGTCTGACTCTGTACTCAATGAAGAGTGAGGTCTACCCCAAAGACAGTCTGTCTGACTCTCTGTACTCAATGAAGAGTGAGGTCTACCCCAAAGACTGTCTGTCTGACTCTCTGTACTCAATGAAGAGTGAGGTCTACCCCAAAGACTGTCTGTCTGACTCTCTGTACTCAATGAAGAGTGAGGTCTACCTCAAAGACTGTCTGTCTGACTCTCTGTACTCAATGAAGAGTGAGGTCTACCCCAAAGACTGTCTGTCTGACTCTCTGTACTCAATGAAGAGTGAGGTCTACCCCAAAGACTGTCTGTCTGACTCTGTACTCAATGAAGAGTGAGGTCTACCTCAAAGACTCTGTCTGACTCTCTGTACTCAATGAAGAGTGAGGTCTACCCCAAAGACTGTCTGACTCTCTGTACTCAATGAAGAGTGAGGTCTACCTCAAAGACTGTCTGTCTGACTCTCTGTACTCAATGAAGAGTGAGGTCTACCTCAAAGACTGTCTGTCTGACTCTCTGTACTCAATGAAGAGTGAGGTCTACCTCAAAGACTGTCTGACTCTCTGTACTCAATGAAGAGTGAGGTCTACCCCAAAGACTGTCTGTCTGACTCTCTGTACTCAATGAAGAGTGAGGCTACCCCAAAGACTGTCTGACTCTCTGTACTCAATGAAGAGTGAGGTCTACCCCAAAGACTGTCTGTCTGACTCTCTGTACTCAATGAAGAGTGAGGTCTACCCC
>CM065687.1:63143240-63155740 GCA_017654935.2 Phymorhynchus buccinoides
GTTAGACAATATCCAGCGGCTGAAGAACAGCTAATTGTTAGACAATATCCAGCGGCTGAAGAACAGCTAATTGTTAGACAATATCCAGCGGCTGAAGAACAGCTAATTGTTGGACAATATCCAGTGGCTGAAGAACAGCTAATTGTTGGACAATATCCAGCGGCTGAAGAACAGCTAATTGCTAGACAATATCCAGCGGCTGAAGAACAGCTAATTGCTAGACAATATCCAGCGGCTGAAGAACAGCTAATTGCTAGACAATATCCAGCGGCTGAAGAACAGCTAATTGCTAGACAATATCCAGCGGCTGAAGAACTAGACAATATCCAGCGGCTGAAGAACTAGACAATATTCAGCGGCTGAAGAACTAGACAATATCCAGCGGCTGAAGAACTAGACAATATCCAGCGGCTGAAGAACTAGACAATATTCAGCGGCTGAAGAACAGCTGTGGAGTACAGCTTGTTTATCACACCACAAGAGAGCACGGACTAAATGCAAACCTCCCCCGCTGCAGTCAGTTCAGTTTGACTGTGGAAACTCTCACCCCATCTGCTGTAGATCAATGTCAAATCAAACCTCCCCCGCTGCAGTCAGTTCAGTTTGACTGTGGAAACTCTCACCCCATCTGCTGTAGATCAATGTCAAATCAAACCTCCCCCGCTGCAGTCAGTTCAGTTTGACTGTGGAAACTCTCACCCCATCTGCTGTAGATCAATGTCAAATCAAACCTCCCCCGCTGCAGTCAGTTCAGTTTGACTGTGGAAACTCTCACCCCATCTGCTGTAGATCAATGTCAAATCAAACCTCCCCCGCTGCAGTCAGTTCAGTTTGACTGTGGAAACTCTCACCCCATCTGCTGTAGATCAATGTCAAATCAAACCTCCCCCGCTGCAATCAGTAAGTTTGACTGTGGAAACTCTCACCCCATCTGCTGTAGATCAATGTCAAATCAAACCTCCCCCGCTGCAGTCAGTTCAGTTTGACTGTGGAAACTCTCACCCCATCTGCTGTAGATCAATGTCAAATCAAACCTCCCCCACTGCAATCAGTAAGTTTGACTGTGAAAACTCTCACCCCATCTGCTGTAGATCAATGTCAAATCAGTCAGTAAGTTTGACTGTGGAAACTCTCACCCCATCTGCTGTAGATCAATGTCAAATCAAACCTCCCCCGCTGCAATCAGTAAGTTTGACTGTGGAAACTCTCACCCCATCTGCTGTAGATCAATGTCAAATCAAACCTCCCCCGCTGCAGTCAGTAAGTTTGACTGTGGAAACTCTCACCCCATCTGCTGTAGATCAATGTCAAATCAAACCTCCCCCGCTGCAATCAGTAAGTTTGACTGTGGAAACTCACCCCATCAAAATTCCTACATCTGGGTGAACCAACAAAGTTTTTTGGACATGTTCTTTGCATGACACTCAGATCCCCAACAAATGTCATTACAATGTCCATTATTTTTGTGTGGTTTTGTTAAAAAAAAGAAATGATCCTTTGCTCTGTTCTTTGTTTGTGCTACTGTTGGCTGACAAAGAAATGACCCCTTGCTCTGTTCTTTGTTTGTGCTACTGTTGGCTGACAAAGAAATGACCCCTTGCTCTGTTCTTTGTTTGTGCTACTGTTGGCTGACAAAGAAATGACCCCTTGCTCTGTTCTTTGTTTGTGCTACTGTTGGCTGACAAAGAAATGACCCCTTGCTCTGTTCTTTGTTTGTGCTACTGTTGGCTGACAAAGAAATGACCCCTTGCTCTGTTCTTTGTTTGTGTTACTGTTGGCTGACAAAGAAATGACCCCTTGCTCTGTTCTTTGTTTGTGCTACTGTTGGCTGACAAAGAAATGACCCCTTGCTCTGTTCTTTGTTTGTGCTACTGTTGGCTGACAAAGAAATGACCCCTTGCTCTGTTCTTTGTTTGTGCTACTGTTGGCTGACAAAGAAATGACCCCTTGCTCTGTTCTTTGTTTGTGTTACTGTTGGCTGACAAAGAAATGACCCCTTGCTCTGTTCTTTGTTTGTGCTACTGTTGGCTGACAAAGAAATGACCCCTTGCTCTGTTCTTTGTTTGTGCTACTGTTGGCTGACAAAGAAATGACCCCTTGCTCTGTTCTTTGTTTGTGCTACTGTTGGCTGACAAAGAAATGACCCCTTGCTCTGTTCTTTGTTTGTGCTACTGTTGGCTGACAAAGAAATGACCCCTTGCTCTGTTCTTTGTTTGTGCTACTGTTGGCTGACAAAGAAATGACCCCTTGCTCTGTTCTTTGTTTGTGCTACTGTTGGCTGACAAAGAAATGACCCCTTGCTCTGTTCTTTGTTTGTGCTACTGTTGGCTGACAAAGAAATGACCCCTTGCTCTGTTCTTTGTGCTACTGTTGGCTGACAAAGAAATGACCCCTTGCTCTGTTCTTTGTGCTACTGTTGGCTGGTTGCTTGTTTTGTTGTTTTCTCTATTTGCAAAATGCTGCAGATCTTGTTCATTATGTTATAGTGTGTTGGCTGTGTTGATGCTGTTGGCTGACAAAGAAATCATTATGTGACCCCTTGCTCTGTTCTTGTGTACTGTTGGCTGACAAAGAAATGACCCCTTGCTCTGTTCTTTGTGTGTGTGTGGGCTTGCATGCTGACAAAGAAATGCATATATGTGTGTGTGTGTGCTGTGGGCTTGCATGTGCATCTCTGTGTGTATATGTGTGTGTGTACATGACCCCTTGCTCTGTTCTTTGTTTGTGCTACTGTTGTGTGACAAAGTGTGTGAATGTTTACAAATGTGTGATGTGATTATAGTTAAGTAATTAGTCTGCATGCTAGAAGACACAGTGTTGATTAAGACAGGCGCTTGTTCTCTTTCTCTCCTCCTCCTCCTCCTTGCCATTGTGTGCCATTGCTGAGATAGTGGACAGGTGATGCTGGAAGGCAGGGAGATACCAGGCATGTACCATTGCTGAGATAGTGGACAGGTGATGCTGGAAGGCAGGGAGATACCAGGCATGTACCATTGCTGAGATAGTGGACAGGTGATGTTGGAAGGCAGGGAGATACCAGGCATGTACCATTGCTGAGATAGTGGACATGATGTTGGAAGGCAGGGAGATACCAGGCATGTACCATTGCTGAGATAGTGGGCAGATGATGCTAGAAGGCAGGGAGATACCAGGCATGTACCATTGCTGAGATAGTGGACAGATGATGCTAGAAGGCAGGGAGATGACCAGGCATGTACCATTGCTGAGATAGTGGACAGGTGATGTTGGAAGGCAGGGAGATACCAGGCATGTACCATTGCTGAGATAGTGGACAGGTGATGTTGGAAGGCAGGGAGATACCAGGCATGTACCATTGCTGAGATAGTGGACAGGTGATGTTGGAAGGCAGGGAGATACCAGGCATGTACCATTGCTGAGATAGTGGACAGATGATGCTAGAAGGCAGGGAGATACCAGGCATGTACCATTGCTGAGATAGTGGACAGGTGATGTTGGAAGGCAGGGAGATACCAGGCATGTACCATTGCTGAGATAGTGGACAGGTGATGCTAGAAGGCAGGGAGATACCAGGCATGTACCATTGCTGAGATAGTGGACAGATGATGTTGGAAGGCAGGGAGATACCAGGCATGTACCATTGCTGAGATAGTGGGCAGATGATGCTAGAAGGCAGGGAGATACCAGGCATGTACCATTGCTGAGATAGTGGACAGATGATGCTAGAAGGCAGGGAGATACCAGGCATGTACCATTGCTGAGATAGTGGACAGATGATGCTAGAAGGCAGGGAGATACCAGGCATGTACCATTGCTGAGATAGTGGACAGGTGATGTTGGAAGGCAGGGAGATACCAGGCATGTACCATTGCTGAGATAGTGGACAGGTGATGTTGGAAGGCAGGGAGATACCAGGCATGTACCATTGCTGAGATAGTGGACAGATGATGTTGGAAGGCAGGGAGATACCAGGCATGTACCATTGCTGAGATAGTGGACAGATGATGTTGGAAGGCAGGGAGATACCAGGCATGTACCATTGCTGAGATAGTGGACAGGTGATGCTAGAAGGCAGGGAGATACCAGGCATGTACCATTGCTGAGATAGTGGACAGATGATGTTGGAAGGCAGGGAGATACCAGGCATGTACCATTGCTGAGATAGTGGACAGATGATGCTAGAAGGCAGGGAGATACCAGGCATGTACCATTGCTGAGATAGTGGACAGATGATGTTGGAAGGCAGGGAGATACCAGGCATGTACCATTGCTGAGATAGTGGACAGATGATGTTGGAAGGCAGGGAGATACCAGGCATGTACCATTGCTGAGATAGTGGACAGGTGATGCTAGAAGGCAGGGAGATACCAGGCATGTACCATTGCTGAGATAGTGGACAGATGATGTTGGAAGGCAGGGAGATACCAGGCATGTACCATTGCTGAGATAGTGGACAGATGATGTTGGAAGGCAGGGAGATACCAGGCATGTACCATTGCTGAGATAGTGGACAGATGATGCTAGAAGGCAGGGAGATACCAGGCATGTACCATTGCTGAGATAGTGGACAGATGATGTTGGAAGGCAGGGAGATACCAGGCATGTACCATTGCTGAGATAGTGGACAGGTGATGCTAGAAGGCAGGGAGATACCAGGCATGTACCATTGCTGAGATAGTGGGCAGATGATGCTAGAAGGCAGGGAGATACCAGGCATGTACCATTGCTGAGATAGTGGACAGGTGATGTTGGAAGGCAGGGAGATACCAGGCATGTACCATTGCTGAGATAGTGGACAGGTGATGTTGGAAGGCAGGGAGATACCAGGCATGTACCATTGCTGAGATAGTGGACAGGTGATGCTAGAAGGCAGGGAGATACCAGGCATGTACCATTGCTGAGATAGTGGACAGATGATGCTAGAAGGCAGGGAGATACCAGGCATGTACCATTGCTGAGATAGTGGACAGATGATGCTAGAAGGCAGGGAGATACCAGGCATGTACCATTGCTGAGATAGTGGACAGATGATGCTAGAAGGCAGGGAGATACCAGGCATGTACCATTGCTGAGATAGTGGGCAGATGATGCTAGAAGGCAGGGAGATACCAGGCATGTACCATTGCTGAGATAGTGGACAGATGATGCTAGAAGGCAGGGAGATACCAGGCATGTACCATTGCTGAGATAGTGGACAGGTGATGTTGGAAGGCAGGGAGATACCAGGCATGTACCATTGCTGAGATAGTGGACAGATGATGCTAGAAGGCAGGGAGATACCAGGCATGTACCATTGCTGAGATAGTGGACAGATGATGCTAGAAGGCAGGGAGATACCAGGCATGTACCATTGCTGAGATAGTGGACAGATGATGTTGGAAGGCAGGGAGATACCAGGCATGTACCATTGCTGAGATAGTGGACAGATGATGTTGGAAGGCAGGGAGATACCAGGCATGTACCATTGCTGAGATAGTGGACATGATGTTGGAAGGCAGGGAGATACCAGGCATGTACCATTGCTGAGATAGTGGACAGATGATGTTGGAAGGCAGGGAGATACCAGGCATGTACCATTGCTGAGATAGTGGACATGATGTTGGAAGGCAGGGAGATACCAGGCATGTACCATTGCTGAGAGATAGTGGACAGATGATGCTAGAAGGCAGGGAGATACCAGGCATGTACCATTGCTGAGATAGTGGACAGGTGATGTTGGAAGGCAGGGAGATACCAGGCATGTACCATTGCTGAGATAGTGGGCAGATGATGCTAGAAGGCAGGGAGATACCAGGCATGTACCATTGCTGAGATAGTGGACAGATGATGCTAGAAGGCAGGGAGATACCAGGCATGTACCATTGCTGAGATAGTGGACAGATGATGTTGGAAGGCAGGGAGATACCAGGCATGTACCATTGCTGAGATAGTGGACAGGTGATGTTGGAAGGCAGGGAGATACCAGGCATGTACCATTGCTGAGATAGTGGACAGATGATGCTAGAAGGCAGGGAGATACCAGGCATGTACCATTGCTGAGATAGTGGACAGGTGATGTTGGAAGGCAGGGAGATACCAGGCATGTACCATTGCTGAGATAGTGGGCAGATGATGCTAGAAGGCAGGGAGATACCAGGCATGTACCATTGGAAAGGGGAGAGGGTTGTTTTTTTGTGTTTTTGTCCAGGGGTGGGGGTATGTATCTGTATGGTTGCAATGTGGATTATCATGTTTCTAAAAATAACTGTTGATGCATTTGATTTTTAGCTCTGGTCGATGCTGATGGAAATTGCGTGTCACTAAATGTGCATTATTACCATGGAGCGTGTTTGAAATGGATGAGAACAACAT
Source organism: Phymorhynchus buccinoides (assembly GCA_017654935.2). NCBI lineage: Eukaryota > Metazoa > Mollusca > Gastropoda > Neogastropoda > Raphitomidae > Phymorhynchus > Phymorhynchus buccinoides. The sequence goes on from CM065687.1 coordinate 63,149,571, forward strand.
GTCTACTGGAACAATAGTGACGATGGCTGAGAGAGAGAGAGATGTGTGTGTGAGAGAGAGAGAGGTGTGTGTGAGAGAGAGAGATGTGTGTGTGAGAGAGAGAGAGGTGTGTGAGAGAGAGAGAGATGTGTGTAAGTGTGCATGTGTTTGATAGAGAGAGAGAGAGAGAGGTGTGTGTGAGAGAGAGAGATGTGTGTAAGTGTGCATGTGTTTGATAGAGAGAGAGAGAGAGAGGTGTGTGTGAGAGAGAGAGATGTGTGTAAGTGTGCATGTGTTTGATAGAGAGAGAGAGAGGTGTGTGAGAGAGAGAGAGATGTGTGTAAGTGTGCATGTGTTTGATAGAGAGAGAGAGAGAGAGAGGTGTGTGTGAGAGAGAGAGAGATGTGTGTAAGTGTGCATGTGTTTGATAGAGAGAGAGAGAGAGAGAGGTGGTGTGTGAGAGAGAGAGATGTGTGTAAGTGTGCATGTGTTTGATAGAGAGAGAGAGAGAGAGAGGTGTGTGTGAGAGAGAGAGAGATGTGTGTAAGTGTGCATGTGTTTGATAGAGAGAGAGAGAGAGAGGTGTGTGTGTGAGAGAGAGAGATGTGTGTAAGTGTGCATGTGTTTGATAGAGAGAGAGAGGTGTGTGAGAGAGAGAGATGTGTGTAAGTGTGCATGTGTTTGATAGAGAGAGAGAGAGAGAGAGTGTGTGTGAGAGAGAGAGATGTGTGTAAGTGTGCATGTGTTTGATAGAGAGAGAGAGAGAGAGGTGGTGTGTGTGAGAGAGAGAGATGTGTGTAAGTGTGTGCATGTGTTTGATAGAGAGAGAGAGAGAGAGGTGTGTGAGAGAGAGAGAGAGAGATGTGTGTAAGTGTGCATGTGTTTGATAGAGAGAGAGAGAGAGAGAGAGAGGTGTGTGTGTGAGAGAGAGAGATGTGTGTAAGTGTGCATGTGTTTGATAGAGAGAGAGAGAGAGAGGTGTGTGAGAGAGAGAGAGATGTGTGTAAGTGTGCATGTGTTTGATAGAGAGAGAGAGAGAGAGGTGTGTGTGTGAGAGAGAGAGATGTGTGTAAGTGTGCATGTGTTTGATAGAGAGAGAGAGAGAGAGAGAGAGGTGTGAGAGAGAGAGAGATGTGTGTAAGTGTGCATGTGTTTGATAGAGAGAGAGAGAGAGAGAGGTGTGTGTGAGAGAGAGAGATGTGTGTAAGTGTGCATGTGTTTGATAGAGAGAGAGAGAGAGGTGTGTGAGAGAGAGAGAGAGGTGCAGTAGCAGAACTCTAGGGGAGTTGTGCAGTCCGAGTCACAATTTGTAATTGAAGAAATAAATCCATTTGTAATTGAAGAAATAAATCCTACACCATTACAGCCTGAATCTGACTGGTGCTGTCTGTGAGTGATGTTTGTGGAGAGCACTTCGTGAAAATTTTGAGTTAATTACCTCACAGCTTTCTCGGTCAAAACCATAGCAAGTTTTGGCAAACCGAAGCTTTTTTCCCCAACCGCAGGATGCGAGTCAGAGAACCGGTTCAAAAAAATGAACTGCCAGTTTTAAACCGGTTTTCCCTATCCGAACCGGTTTTTAAGTCTACTTACACCAGTACTCGCATCACTAGTTTTACATATGCAAGCACAGGCAAGGTCACTCCCAGACCATAAATTCACACATTTCGCACGCATGTGACAGACACATACACACACAATAAAGAGACTTATGACACACACACACTCACACACAGTCAAAGTCAAAGCCATACACCACCACAAACTGTTTGCAAACAGCTGACTCTTGGTTTACAAACACCCACATCTGCGCTGAGAATCAGTGTTGTTTTTTGAAAAGAATGCGTTATCACACACAGCTTTTCAATGCTAATTTTAAAAAAAAGGTTACTTTTCAGTTTGTGTGTTAAAAAACATGGTTCACAGCAACTCCTCTGGTCATGTTTCGAACCGCGAGGAAACTCTTCGTGTTTCTCCTCTGGTGTGTTTTTTAGAAAACCCCAGCAGTCTTAGCAGGATGCGAGTCAGCGACTTGCACTAAAAATAGTTGTTTGGCTCTACCATGAAAAATGAGGTTATGTCCAGTATCCGGTGTGTGTTGACCGTAAAACTAACCTTGGTGTGTAGTACTACAGGTCGCTGACTGTTGGTGTGTGTAGTACTACAGGTCGCTGACTGTCTACTCAAGGTGTGTGTAGTACACTGTGACTGAGGCGAGTAGCTGGGGGTCTGACTGTTGGTGTGAGTAACTTCAGGTGTTTGACTGTTTGTGTGTAGTACAAGGTCACTCCCACACACCATGTGTAGTACTACAGGTTAACTGTATTGTGTAGTACTAAGGTTCCTATGTTAGTGTGTGTAGAAATACAGGTTGTGACAGACTGTGAAAAGATCGAGGGGAACTGAAGGTGTGTGTAGTACTGTAGGTGTGTGTAGTACTACAGGTACAGGTGTGTGTAGTACTGACTGACACACACAGTGTAGTACTACAGGTTGCTGACTGTTGCTGTTCATAGTACTGGACATATTCTACATCAATGGTGTGTGTAGTACTCAGGTTGCAGTATGTGTGTAGTACTACAGGTAATCTAGTACATGTATGTGTCTATATTTGGTGCATACATTTTTTTCTTTACTTGTCTGTGTGTACACTCACAAAAATCTGTACACAGGTTGCTTTCAAGTACACAGCATCAAAAGCTGACTGTTGTTTTACTACAGGTTGACTGTCCTGTGTGTAGTACTACAGGTTGCTGACTGTCAAAAGGTTTTGTTTTGTAGTACTACAGGTTGCTGACTGTTGTGTGTAGTACTACCAATTTGATGGCATGGAAACTCTTGGTAGCTGACTGTTGGTGTGTGTAGTACTACAGGTTGCTGACTGTGGTGTGTGTAGTACTACAGGTTGCTGACTGTCGGTGTGTGTAGTACTGTGTGTAGTACTACAGGTGTCTGTGTGTAGTACTACAGGTTGCTGACTGTCATGTAGTGGTAGTACTACTACAGGTAGCTGACTGTTGGTCTTGACTGTTGGTGTGTGTAGTACTACAGTACTGTTGGTGTGTGTAGTACTACAGGTTGCTGACTGTTGGTGTGTGGTGCACTACAGGTTGCTGACTGTGGTCATGTACGCTGACTGTGGTGTGTGTAGTACCAGGTTGCTGACTGTTGGTGTGTGTAGTTCTGACTGTTGGTGTGTGTAGTACTACAGGTCAGTCGGTGTGTGTACTACAGGTTGCTGACTGTTGTGTGTAGTACTACAGGTTGCTGACTGTCGGTGTGTGTAAAAAGTAGTACTACAGGTTGCTGACTGTAGGTGTGTGTAGTACTACAGCGGAGAGCCCTGACTGTTACAGGTAGCTGACTGTCGGTGTGTGTAGTACTACAGGTTGCTGACTGTTGGTGTGTGTAGTACTACAGGTTGACTGTTGGTGTGTGTAGTACTACAGGTACTGACTGTTGGTGTGTGTAGTACTACAGAACTGTTGGTGTGTGTAGTACTACAGGTTGCTGACTGTTGGTGTGTGTAGTACTACAGGTTGCTGACTGTCGGTGTGTGTAGTACTACAGGTTGCTGACTGTTGGTGTGTGTAGTACTACAGGTTGCTGACTGTTGGTGTGTGTAGTACTGGTGTGTGTAGTACTACAGGTTGCTGACTGTTGTGTGTAGTACTACAGGTTGCTGACTGTTGGTGTGTGTGTAGTACTACAGGTCGCTGACTGTTGGTGTGTGTAGTACTACAGGTCGCTGACTGTTGGTGTGTGTAGTACTACAGGTTGCTGACTGTTGGTGTGTGTAGTACTACAGGTAGCTGACTGTTGGTGTGTGTAGTACTACAGGTTGCTGACTGTTGGTGTGTGTAGTACTACAGGTCGCTGACTGTGGTGTGTGTAGTACTACAGGTCGCTGACTGTTGGTGTGTGTAGTACTACAGGTAGCTGACTGTGTGTGTGTAGTACTACAGGTTGCTGACTGTTGGTGTGTGTAGTACTACAGGTTGCTGACTGTTGGTGTGTGTAGTACTACAGGTTGCTGACTGTTGGTGTGTGTAGTACTACAGGTCGCTGACTGTTGGTGTGTGTAGTACTACAGGTAGCTGACTGTTGGTGTGTGTAGTACTACAGGTAGCTGACTGTTGGTGTGTGTAGTACTACAGGTAGCTGACTGTTGGTGTGTGTAGTACTACAGGTCGCTGACTGTTGGTGTGTGTAGTACTACAGGTTGCTGACTGTTGGTGTGTGTAGTACTACTACTGAGGGTGTGTGTAGTACTACAGGTAGCTGACTGTTGGTGTGTGTAGTACTACAGGTAGCTGACTGTTGGTGTGTGTAGTACTACAGGTTGCTGACTGTTGGTGTGTGTAGTACTACAGGTCGCTGACTGTTGGTGTGTGTAGTACTACAGGTTGCTGACAGGTGTGTGTAGTACTACAGGTCGCTGACTGTTGGTGTGTGTAGTACTACAGGTCTGCTGACTGTGTGGTGTGTGTAGTACTACAGGTCGCTGACTGTTGGTGTGTGTAGTACTACAGGTCGCTGACTGTTGGTGTGTGTAGTACTACAGGTCGCTGACTGTTGGTGTGTGTAGTACTACTACTGTCGGTGTGTGTAGGTGTGGTGTGTGTAGTACTACAGGTCGCTGACTGTTGGTGTGTGTAGTACTACAGGTCGCTGACTGTGGGTGTGTGTAGTACTACAGGTCGCTGACTGTTGGTGTGTGTAGTACTACAGGTCGCTGACTGTTGGTGTGTGTAGTACTACAGGTCGCTGACTGTTGGTGTGTGTAGTACTACAGGTTGCTGACTGTTGGTGTGTGTAGTACTACAGGTTGCTGACTGTCGGTGTGTGTAGTACTACAGGTTGCTGACTGTGTGGTGTGTGTAGTACTACAGGTAGCTGACTGTTGGTGTGTGTAGTACTACAGGTAGCTGACTGTTGGTGTGGTGTGTGTAGTACTACAGGTCGCTGACTGTTGGTGTGTGAGTACTACAGGTAGCTGACTGTTGGTGTGTGTAGTACTACAGGTAGCTGACTGTTGGTGTGTGTAGTACTACAGGTCGCTGACTGTTGGTGTGTGTAGTACTACAGGTAGCTGACTGTTGGTGTGTGTAGTACTACAGGTTGCTGACTGTTGGTGTGTGTAGTACTACAGGTTGCTGACTGTTGGTGTGTGTAGTACTACAGGTAGCTGACTGTAGGTGTGTGTAGTACTACAGGTTGCTGACTGTTGGTGTGTGTACTACAGGTGACTGTGGTGTGTGTAGTACTACAGGTAGCTGACTGTTGGTGTGTGTAGTACTACAGGTAGCTGACTGTCGGTGTGTGTAGTACTACAGGTCGCTGACTGTCGGTGTGTGTAGTACTACAGGTCGCTGACTGTTGGTGTGTGTAGTACTACAGGTTGCTGACTGTTGGTGTGTGTAGTACTACAGGTCGCTGACTGTTGGTGTGTGTAGTACTACAGGTTGCTGACTGTTGGTGTGTGTAGTACTACAGGTCGCTGACTGTTGGTGTGTGTAGTACTACAGGTAGCTGACTGTTGGTGTGTGTAGTACTACAGGTCGCTGACTGTTGGTGTGTGTAGTACTACAGGTCGCTGACTGTTGGTGTGTGTAGTACTACAGGTTGCTGACTGTTGGTGTGTGTAGTACTACAGGTAGCTGACTGTTGGTGTGTGTAGTACTACAGGTTGCTGACTGTTGGTGTGTGTAGTACTACAGGTCGCTGACTGTTGGTGTGTGTAGTACTACAGGTCGCTGACTGTTGGTGTGTGTAGTACTACAGGTAGCTGACTGTTGGTGTGTGTAGTACTACAGGTCGCTGACTGTTGGTGTGTGTAGTACTACAGGTAGCTGACTGTCGGTGTGTGTACTGTTGGTGTGTGTAGTACTACAGGTAGCTGACTGTTGGTGTGTGTAGTACTACAGGTAGCTGACTGTTGGTGTGTGTAGTACTACAGGTCGCTGACTGTCGGTGTGTGTAGTACTACAGGTTGCTGCTGTCGGTGTGTGTAGTACTACAGGTCGCTGACTGTGGTGTGTGTAGTACTACAGGTTGCTGACTGTTGGTGTGTGTAGTACTACAGGTCGCTGACTGTCGGTGTGTGTAGTACTACAGGTAGCTGACTGTTGGTGTGTGTAGTACTACAGGTCGCTGACTGTTGGTGTGTGTAGTACTACAGGTAGCTGACT
>CM065687.1:63160740-63175740 GCA_017654935.2 Phymorhynchus buccinoides
TTATCATTGTCACCATCACCACCATTGTTGTCATCATCACCACCATTGTTTGTCATCATCACCACCATTATTGTCATCATCACCACCATTATCATTGTCATCATCACCACCATTATCATTGTCATCATCACCACCATTGTCATCATCACCACCATTATCATTGTCATCATCACCACCATTATCATTGTCATCATCACCACCATTATCATTGTCATCACCACCATCATTGTCATCATCACCACCATTATTATCATCACCACCATTATCATTGTCATCATCACCACCATTATCATTGTCATCATCACCACCATTATCATCATCATCATCACCACCATTATCATTGTCATCATCACCACCATTATCATTGTCATCATCACCACCATTATCACTTGTCATCATCACCACCATTATCACTGTCATCATCACCACCATTATCATTGTCATCATCACCACCATTATCATTGCCATCATCACCATCATTGTCATCATCACCACCATTATCATTGTCATCACCACCATTATCACTCATCATCACCACCATTGTCATTATCACCACCATTATCATTGTCATCATCACCACCATTATCATTGTCATCACCACCATTATCACTCATCATCACCACCATTATCATTGTCATCATCACCACCATTATCATTGTCATCATCACCACCATTATCACTGTCATCATCACCATCATTGTCATCATCACCACCATTATCATTGTCATCATCACCACCAGCATTGTCATCATCACCACCATTATCATTGTCATCATCACCACCATCATTGTCATCATCACCACCATTATCATTGTCATCATCACCACCATTATCATTGTCATCATCACCACCATCATTGTCATCATCACCATCATTATCACTGTCATCATCACCACCATTATCACTGTCATCATCACCACCATTATTGTCATCATCACCACCATTATTGTCATCATCACCACCATTGTCATCATCACCACCATTATCATTGTCATCATCACCACCATTATCACTCATCATCACCACCATTATCATTGTCATCATCACCACCATTATCACTGTCATCATCACCACCATTATCACTCATCACCACCATTAACATTGTCATCATCACCACCATTATCACTCATCATCACCACCATTATCATTGTCATCATCACCACCATTATCATTGTCATCATCACCACCATTATCACTGTCATCATCACCACCATTATCATTGTCATCATCACTATCATTGTCATCATCACCACCATTATTGTCATCATCACCACCATTATCACTGTCATCATCACCACCATTATCACTCATCATCACCACCATTATTATTGTCATCATCACCACCATTATCATTGCCATCATCACCACCATTATCACTGTCATCATCACCACCATTATCATTGTCATCATCACCACCATTATCATCATCACCACCATTATCATTGTCATCATCACCACCATCATTGTCACCATCACCACCATTGTCATCATCATCACCATTATCATTGTCATCACCACCATTGTCATCATCACCACCATTATCATCATCACCACCATTATCATTGTCATCATCACCACCATTATCATTGTCATCATCATCACCATCATTGTCATCACCACCATTGTCATCATCACCACCATTATTGTCATCATCACCACCATTATCATTGTCATCATCACCACCATTAGCATTGCCATCATCACCACCATTATCATTGTCATCATCACCACCATTATCATTGTCATCATCACCACCATTATCACTGTCATGTCATCACCACCACCATTATCATTGTCATCATCACCACCATTATCACTGTCATCATCACCACCATTATCATTGTCATCATCACCACCATTATCATCACCATCATATCATTGTCATCATCACCATCATTGTCATCCATTATCATTGTCATCATCACCATCATTATCACCATTGTCATCATCACCACCATTATCATCATGTCATCATCACCACCATTATCACCACCATTGTCATCATCACCACCATTATCATTGTCATCATCACCACCATTATCATTGTCATCATCACCACCATTATCACTGTCATCATCACCACCATTATCATTGTCATCATCACCACCATTATCACTGTCATCATCACCACCATTATCATTGTCATCATCACCACCATTATCATTGTCATCATCACTACCATTATCATCATCACCACCATTATCACTGTCATCATCACCACCATTATCATTGTCATCATCACCACATTGGTCATCATCACCACCATTATCACATCACCACCATTACCATCGTCATCATAGCATTGGACACAATCACTGCTGAAACATCTCCTCCCTCATCTTCAGTCAACGCTCCTTTTCCTTGAGACAAACAGTAGAGGCTTCTTCGCTGCAACCCCCTGTTTCACACTCCAGCCAACACAACGACATTACAGAGCTAGTCTCTTCTCATTTGTGCTACAAACAGTTGATGAGAAGGAAACATTTTATCCGTTGTTGTTCCCTGGCTAAAAGACTGTACCCTGGCTAAAAGGATGACTCCCTGCCAGGGATCATCCCATGACATTACCCTGCCACGTGGGCAGCACCTGAAAAACACCCTACGGCAGCCACACTCATCTGGGGATGAAAACATTACCCTGCCACGTGGGCAGCCACACTCATCTGGGGGATGAAAACATTACCCTGCCACGTGGGCAGCCACACTCATCTGGGGATGAAAACATTACCCTGCCACGTGGGCAGCCACACTCATCTGGGGATGAAAACATTACCCTGCCACGTGGGCAGCCACACTCATCTGGGGGATGAAAACATTACCCTGCCACGTGGGCAGCCACACTCATCTGGGGGATGAAAACATTACCCTGCCACGTGGGCAGCCACACTCATCTGGGGATGAAAACATTACCCTGCCACGTGGGCAGCCACACTCATCTGGGGGATGAAAACATTACCCTGCCACGTGGGCAGCCACACTCATCTGTGGCCACGTGAACACTCATTACATTACCCTGCCACGTGGGCAGCCACACTCATCTGTGGGATGAAAACATTACCCTGCCACGTGGGCAGCCACACTCATCTGGGGGATGAAAACATTACCCTGCCACGTGGGCAGGGGGATGAAAACCACAGCCACACTCATCTGGGGGATGAAAACATTACCCTGCCACGTGGGCAGCCACACTCATCTGGGGGATGAAAACATTACCCTGCCACGTGGGCAGCCACACTCATCTGGGGGATTTGTTTGATCTAATCTCATATCTTTTTTTTGGGTAATGTTCCTTTTTTATACATTTGTTCTTTAACTAATAAATTAAAAACCAGACACGGGTTAAGTCTAAACCATACCATCGTATTCATTCAAAACTTAACAAAAGAAGACCAATGAACCTAATTTCATATGTTGCACAGTTTTCGACTTCTGATGATCATTTTATAATTCAAGGACTAAACTAAGGATCAAACTATTTCTGCACAAAAAAGCAAACAATGCAGGGAGATGAAAAGTAAGATGACTCACCTTCTCTGCAGCTTCCACCTTGTCTTGAGGCATGGTCTCTATCATTTCAAACAATTCCTCTAAGCGGTTCTCAATATTCGTCAACATCTGTAGTGTGCTGGAATCATAACAATAACATGAATATTCATAGCACCATGATTTCCACATTTTTCTGACTATAAGGCGATACATTTTTCCAAGAGTAGACTCATGCGCCTTATAATATGACAACAATAATAACTAGAGCGCTTATGTTTGTCTTTAAGAGCAAACATGACAGGATTCTCCCCTCCATCAACCATCTTTACATCATCTTAAACATTGTTCTAGTCTCAGCCTCTCTCTCTCTCTCTCTCTCTCTCTCTCTCTCTCTCTCTCTCTCTCTCTCTCTCTTTCTCTCTCTCTCTCTCTGGCGATATTGTTGTGGCCTACTTCGATGTCATAAGCTATCATACATCAAGACAGCAATGACGTCAGTGTCATTTTGTGTCACTGAAGTAACTCTCTCTCTCTCTCTCTCTCTCTCTCTCTCTCTCTCTCTCTCTCTCTCTTGTTTTCTCTTTCTCTCTCTGGAAACAAAGTTAGTGTTACACATAGAAAATATCAATCCACACTGTCAAAGGGTTTTCGCGTAATTAAACTGAAAATTGGCCCAAATTCAGCCATTTTCGGCCATACTTTGAGTTGATACTTCCAGTTTCATTTGACATAGAAAGTGGTGCTATGCTACTTTTCATAAAATACTGAAAATATGAACACAATCTGTGCAGCCATTCTCAATCAAGATTCAAATTTTGGCAATTTTCTGCCATATTTTGGCCAATCGGTACAATATTTAAAATTCAGCATAAGAATAGTGTCCTTCAAATGTTCTGCAAATTTCAGCGAAATCGGTTGAAAAATATAAAAAATACCATATTTGAAAAGTGAAAGTGACGCAACAAAATTTACATAAATTAGAATAACTTCCAAACTATTTAACATATCATCACCAAACTCCTTTCCGACCTGGGCCAACATAAGGGCTACAATATCCAGTAGTTAGTTTTGTGACGTCACTTCCGATTTTGGCTATTCCGTGAACCAAATGAAAGCTGCAGGTTCCTAGCTGGAGCACTTCCGGTTCGTACTTCCGGTTAGGTTTTATAGCGCAAATGTCGGAAAACTATTTTTAAGTAAATGCTAAAAATATTAATGAATTCCATTCATCCGTTTTTTAAGATATTCAAGATTGAAATGTCGCCAATTTTGCGATTTTTCAGCCATATTTTACCGCAATTACGGCAAAATCATTTAATATTTCAGATTTCATATACCCACATGGTCCTGCAACTTTCCTGAACATTTCAACAAAATCGAGCAAAAAGGGGAAGAAAAAAAAAGAGAAGAATTCTAACAAATGCAATAGTATTTCCCTATAAGGGAGAATCCTACTAACTATAATACAGTAAGAAAATATAACAACAAAATCTGCATTTTGTATACAATTTAGGGGGTGCGCCTTCTATTAAGGTGCGCCTTATACAGTACTCCCCGTTTATAGTAAACTCGGTTATAAGAAATTTCGGTTACAGTAAAGGAAAGCACTGGTTCCCGGCCAAAGGTCTACTGTTTTATTACTAAATAGACCTCGGATAGTATCAACTCGGTTATAACAAAAAACCTGCTATAGTAAAGTTACTTTTGGTTCCCCACAGGACTGGCTCCTCGGTTACAATAAAAAAAATTGTCCTCTTCATGACCTTTGTAAATACGTCACCAATGTATGCATCACAGTCTCACCACTCCCTCACCCATAATAACAACTGGGTTATAATTACGTAGTAAATAATATAGTATAATATAGTAAAGTCATTTGTGGTTCCTCCTCGTTACCAAAAAAAAAATTGTCCTCTTCCTGACCTTTGTAAATACGTCATCAATGTATACGTCACAGACTCTACTCCCTCTACCCACCTTCATCAACGAAATTGAAAGGCACTCAAAAACATGTTTCTTTCCCCTCATTACTTAGTAGAAAAAAATAATCCGAAAAAAAAAATATATATACAGCCGAATCCGCTTATAAGAAACTCGCCTATAAGAAAACAAATGAAGCAAAAAAAAAATTCCATGCCGAACTTCTTCTTTCTTATCAATGATCAAAACTGGGATATAAGAAACTCGCTTATAAGAAAACTCGGTTATAAGCAAGCAATTTTTTTCTCCCATCCGCAATGGAAACTTGGATATAAGAAAATTATGTCATACAAGCGAGTTGGTTTGCAGTTCATTTTCTTATAAGCGAGTTCTATTTACTTATAAGCGAATTACCATTGACAACATTTTCTTAAAGACCCACCAGATCACGTGTCAAAATCACGGGTTCCATGTGTTTTCCCTCTTATAGCTGGTACAAAATCTTGTTTTGACCAGGTTTGACTCCCATACAAATGCCCCCAAATTGAAAACGAAACATTTTTAAAGAGCAGCCTCAATTTGAAGTTTGGGGAATTTGTATGTGGGTCACAGCTACCCAGAAAAAAAACAAGGGATTTAATTGTGTTGGGTCAGTGTGTCTTTAAAAATGAGTTGGACCTGAACTGAAAGGATGTTCCGAGAATATTGAAGTCGTTCCAAAAAGGGAAAGTTTACCTCATACCAGTTGTGTCACAGACAGTCTAAACAGTACAGGCACTAGATTACAAGACCAATTGGGTTGTTTTTGTTCCTTTATTCCATACTTTCCTTCAGTATTCTGTGCAAAATAAATGTTGAGCAGAAGAAACAAATATGAGTACTTTTGTGTTGGTGGTAGAGAGACTGTCCATCCTTACATTTTCAGCAGCAATGGCAGAGAGGAAAAGGCAATTCATTTCTTTAAGAAGATAAATACAAATAACTGAATATGTGGACGAACATCCACATAAAAGCAAACGAGTTTCGGATATAAGAAAACTTGGATATGGTAATAAGCAAAACATCATCTCCCTTCGATTTTCTTATAACCGAGTTTTGCTGTATTTTGATTTTATGATGTAAAACATGAGTCATAGGTCCCAAGTTTCCTTATTGTCCATTGGCATTGTACAAACGCAAATACAAAATTGTCTTCCACTGTGTAAAGTAAGTTATACATCCAAATTAGAATATTGATTAAAAACAAGAAACAGAAATTTACATTTAAACAAATATGTTACTCTCACACCTCACCCAATCATTCATCTGCTCTCCGCTATCTTGCTCATTCATCATGCAACTCACACCACGTCTGCCTTCATTTTTGTTTTTAATTTTCTGTTCTGTTCTTTCTTTTTTTCCTCCTTTGTTTTGCATTTTTTCCTTTTTTTTCATGCACCAATTTATGTAAAAGCATTTTTTTGCTCGTTTTATGTTTCTGTTTGTCTTTTATTTAATTTTTTTCTCTTTTTCTCTTTTATTTTTTCCCTTTTCCCCCATTCAACTCGGTTATAAGAAAAAAAAATCAAAATGTTTTCTTTTATCCGAGTTTCGGATATAAGAAAACACGGATTTAAGAAAACAAAAAAATTATCTCCCTTCGATTTTCTTATAACTGGGTTTTGCTGTAGCATCATAAAAATGCGATATTTTATTGCAGGGATGATAATCTATTATCAGGCATAATGTCTGTAGGCATAATGTCCAGTAGGCAAAATGTCCGGTGAGCATGGTGACCATAGGCATAATGTCCGTAGGCATAGTGTCCATAGGCGAAATATCCGCAGGCAAACTGTTTGGTCACGGTGCGTGTGTGTGTGTGTGTGCGTGTGCGCGCACGCACGTGCGTGTGCATGCATGAATAGATTCAAAGACGATTCTGGAAGTTAGAGGTTGTACACTATATGCTTTTACAGCTAGTTTTGTTTTGTGCACAGGGAAATATACCATGTATAAACCCAATCACCTTTTTGGACCTCAAACCATATGAGGAAGGGGTAGGATGGGTTTATATTTAGTATTTTACGTTAGCTTTGACTTTGAAAAACAACATCGGATAAGATAAAAAATATCATCAAAACTTTACTATATCCGAAAATCGTTTATAAGAAAAACCTGTTATAGTAAAGGAAAAGCCTTGCTCCCCTGCACTTTACTATAAGCGGGGTGTACTGTAGTCAGAAAAATACAGTACAGTTTTAGTATCGACTTGAGGCACGGTCTGATTATCTATCACAGTTGCTCCAGTCTGTTCTGAAGGAGAAGTTTAGATTTACGTCCAATAAGTTGTAGACTTATGGATGATATTCCTGAAGACAGCAGGGTCTTCCCAGGGATGGAGATGATACGATGGTGATGAGACTGGTTTGGGACACATGGGGGTGTGGCAAGGCACATAGGGGTTCGCAGTCTGGTACCATGTCGTTTGGACGGGTGTCCAAGTCAGGGCTTTCTTCTTCTCCTTGATGCTTAGGGTGGGATCAGCATTGTCGTCACAGGACAGAGATGTCAAAGCATTGTGAGACCGCCCGTAGGTTGTCGATCTCAACCCCCGCATTTCTTGTCCATGGCTGCTGGCTATGTTGTCACATATGGGCAGGAGACATAGTCAGGTCGAATCGTCTCTAACCCCTCTCCCAAAGGCCGTCTTCAGGACAACCGGGCGACCTGCTCCATACCGGGTTGGTGATGTCGTCACACATGGGCAGGAGACATAGTCAGGTCGAATCGTCTCTAACCCCTCTCCCAAAGGCCGTCTTCAGGACCACCGGGCGACCTGCTCCATACTGGGGTGTTGATGTCATCTCACATGGGCAGGAGACATACAGTCAGGTCAAATCGTCTGCAGGCGGATGATTTCCCCCAGTAGGCAGGAGACATACAGTCAGGTTGAATCGTCTGCAGGCGGATGATTTCCTCCCAGTAGGCAGGAGACATACAGTCAGGTCGAATCGTCTGCAGGCGGATGATTTCCCCCAGTAGGCAGGAGACATACAGTCAGGTTGAATCGTCTGCAGGCGGATGATTTCCCCCCAGTAGGCAGGAGACATACAGTCAGGTCGAATTGTCTGCAGGCGGATGATTTCCTCCCAGTAGGCACGAGACATACAGTCAGGTCGAATTGTCTGCAGGCGGATGATTTCCTCCCAGTAGGCACGAGACATACAGTCAGGTCGAATTGTCTGCAGGCGGATGATTTCCTCCCAGTAGGCACGAGACATACACTCAGGTCGAATTGTCTGCAGGCGGATGATTTCCCCCCAGTAGGCAAGTGGGCAAGCTGGACCCACTTAAGCCAGCCTTGGAAAACTTGCAACTGGCGCTGCCTACTGGGCATCAGCGGTCTTGTTGACTCAGAGGCCAACACTGTGGAGATGATCCACGTCGTCCTGTCTGCATACAAGTCCATCAACTCCCATGGTGAGGGAGGATTACTGAGTCGCCCTTTCTGCTGCCTGCCACTCAGCAGAACTTCAAGTGTAGTCTGCCACCCTTTACTTGGGAATGTGTATTAATATAGCATGGTGTTTCATAACCAGAGTTGGTTTTCTGCCAGCATACCCGATACAGTAAGTAAGTAATAGTACATTTATATAGCGCTTTACCTCAAATGAGCCCAAAGCGCTTTACAATCAATTATTCATCAACAAGTAGATAGCAAAAATAGTATTTAACTTAAATGTTTTTAAGGACAAACCAGCGACAATGCATATACAAAGTAACTCTCTCTCTCTCTGTCTCTCTCTCTCTCACACGCGCACACATACACACACATTATTCATCTTTCATTCAGTAAGCCATAGCAACTGAGTTGCACGGACTGACCACATACACCAACACATACACACACAAACGTTAGCGGATACACATACAAATACACACACACAACGCACGCACAGACATGCACACACACATGCATACAGACACACACACGCACATGCATGCACACATAACCCACAAAACCAAACCACACACAAGCACACATGCGTGCTCACACACATACACAACTCATTCACACACACACACACACACCACAAAACACAGCACAAACCTCTTATTCAATCTTCCATCACGTGCACACAACGATAGACAACTGATCAAGTATTTAGGGTGCAGCAGGAAAAAAGATGGGTTTTAAGAGAGGTTTTGAATGAGGAGACTGAGTTGGAGTGTCGGAGAGGAGAAGGCAGAGAATTCCAAAGAGATGGTGCTTGACAGATAAAGAACGTTGGCCAGCAGATTTGAGACGGATGGAGGGTAGGGAAAGGAGACGAGAATCAGAAGACGAACGTAGTTGGCGAGCTGGGACATAGAGATGAAGAAGATCAGAGAGATATAAGGGAGCCTGGTCATTCAGTGACTTGAAGACAAGGAGGATAATTTTGTAGTCAATACGTGATTGAACTGGGAGCCAATGTAGGGAACGAAGAACTGGAGTAATATGATCGTACCTAGGGGAGCGAGAAATGAGACGAGCAGCATTATTCTGGACCCGTTGGAGCTTAGAGATGAGAGTTGATGGACAGCCAGCAAGAAGTGAGTTACAGTAGTCAAGGCGAGACAGAACAAAAGCACAGACTAGAGTCTTTAGGGCATCTTGCGAAAGGAAACGGCGGATTGAACTAATTCTTCGAAGTTCTAGGTAGCACGACTTGCAAACATTGGAAACATGCTTTTTGAAGGAAAGGGTTTGGTCCAAAGTAACACCTAGATTTCGGACAGATGTTGATAGCTTGATCTCAGTGCCATCAATGTCGATAGAACCTGGGAGAACCTGAGTTTTAACCCTTTGCGCCCTGACTGTTTTACAAGAGAAGAGCACTCCCAGCCTGGGGGTTTTGAGAGAAAACTGCACTATTTAGGGGTGCCGCAATAAAAAAAAAATGTATCTAAAAAACTACATGATGAAACTTACTGAAATTTTGTGTGCTTACTAATGGATGACTGTGTTGTGTTGTGTGTGAATTGCAAGCCATTTTGGAAGTGTTTTCTTTTTTAAAATTTTATGAAAATAAAATAAAATAAAAACGACTGATTTTTGTTGTCACATTTGTTTACAACCAAAGAGACACAACAAAATCACACTAAACACAAACAAACACAAATGAAAACATAACAGAACATATGTTCTTACCTTGAACATGTGGTAAATCCCATTACATCCACAGGAAATAAGTTTGAAACACTTCAACCGAGTCGCACAAAATACACAAAAACTGCACCAAGCCACACTTGTTCATATAAGTCACAGCCTGCTTTCATTTGTCACTACTATCACTTTCTGATCTGAATACACTTGCTGAACACAATTATCCAACAGTTTATATTTTGTATACCAGAGTCACTGTCAGAATCACTTTCTTGCATTGCAATGGGTCGATCAATCACACAGGAAGCATGTGGGACACGCCCTCTTGATGTTGATGGTTGATTTTCATCATTTTGCACCTCAATTTCATCAGTTTCTAGTCTGTCGGCACTGTGCGAAGACTCATTGTCTACGAGTGGAGTGAAGTCTGACGAAGATTCACTCACTTCAGAGCCTAAATCGTCCGTTTCAGGGTCAAAATCGCTATCATCATCAAGGAAGATTTCATCCAAAACTTGTCTCACAGTGTATCGAACTCGTTTGCTCATTTTGACTCCAAAAATATAAAAAAAACGGATAAAATCGCTTTAGATTTGCTTGTCGAAACTTTGCAAGTCAGTGGCAGGAAAATGCGACAGAATGAGCTCCCCTTACTACTTAATATTCATGTTGTTTGAACCGAAACTAAGTGCGTGTGTCTGCCCGACAATTTGTCGGGCGTAGGATTCGAAAGGCAGCTACTCACGCCCGACAATTTGTCGGGCACAGGGTTGAATGAGTTAATTGTGTGGTTAGAGGCTACAAGAATCATCTCTGTCTTTTCAGCGTTTAGTTGCAGTTTGTTAGAGAACATCCATGTTTTAACAGCAGAAATGCACAACTTAGAAGAATAAATCATTTGATCTAGCTGACTCAGATACAGATGCAGAACAAAAAATACTATATAATATATACTATATAAGCTGCCCACAAAAAGTTAGGGGTGTTCCCTAACTTTTTCAAAGTAAACATTCCCCACCCCTCCACTAGTCTCTCCCCGTGGGGATACCGGGGTGTCTTTCATTAAAATAGTTCCCCCACCTTCTAGAAGTTCTGTGCTTGTACTCTACCTTTTCCCTTTGCTTTCTATCATCTACTATCTTTCTGACTTATTGGTCCATTCTCCTGCCTTTAAAAAAAACCCTCTTACAAATGTTTTTTCTCCTTTGAGCTCCACCGAAATCGGAATGTGTCGGCTGTACGCAGCGGGGAGACCAGTGAAAACTGAAAACCGGACACATACGTGCTTTACCCATATTGCTTGGGAATGCAGAAGAATAAAGTACACATTTTGGTCATTTGCTTGTAGCTTCAAAACACTTCTCGTCTGGACCTTAACACTTTGGCAGTTACGTACACAAGAGACATGGCCTTAGAGGGAAAGCAAAAATGTTTCGTGATCGTCATTGGTTTCCATGGTAACATGAATTTAAAAACACCTCAAAATTTAAAAAAATGCAACAAATTTAGTGCTTCAGAATTTTATCCATAGAGTGATTTGTGCAACAAGATATACTCTTCACATTTTAGCAGAAAGCTTCAAGAATGAGTCCAACTCTCAATAATGTCCTTTCTCAACAGATAGCAGAAAGCTTCAAGAATGAGTCCAACTCTCAATAAGGTCCTTTCTCAACAGAAGAGATGGTGAAATTATCGCTTATTTATGAGAGTTGTGCAGCGAAAGTTGAGTGTTTTGAAACTTGGGAGACCCTTGGCATAGGTGCAGGAGGAGGTGGCTGTGCAGGAAGGTGGTCACCGACTGTTTTGAAACTTGGGAGACCCTTGGCATGGCTGCAGGAGGGGGTGGCTGTGCAGGAAGGTGGTCACCAACTTCAAGTATCAGTCATTATTATTAGCTGTGACAGCGGTTCCAGCACAGCCACACCTTCCTGTAGCCATTCCAGGGCTCTCCCCCAGATCCAAAAGGCTCAACTTTCACTGCTCAGCCATCGTGACTCGGCAATTAATTGCACTATCTTTTTTGTTTTTAAATTATCTTTCTCTGAGCTGTACTTATTCGTTCAGCTTCCTGCTAACCTGTAGTACCATTTTACTCAATTCACATTGTGGAATAAATGCTGATGCATTGAAAATGTTACACATTTTGGGATTTTGGTGCCTTTTACAACTCACGGTACCATAGTAACCGATGACGACCGTGAAACATTGCTGCTGTCATTGTAAGGCCACGTCTCTTGTGGATGTGCCTGCCACGCATTAAGTTCTAGATACGAAGCGTGTTGAAGCTACAAGCAAATAACCAATACATGTGTACTTTGAAAGTGTTCCCTAACTTTTTGTGGGCGGCTTATATCACCATGACAACAGTTATAATTCACATTGCAAGCTGTCGGGGGAACTGTCTTATGATTTACATTGGGTAGAGGGTCCACACAAATTATGCACATTTTTACTGGCTGTTATTACTTCAGAAATCATCAGTCAAGCCAAGGGAGATTATCTTGTATATTCATAACCAAGGGAGATGATCTAGTGCTGGGATGAAGGGAGGTAACTACCTGATGTTGGCCTCATTGTCGCCGATACAGCTGCGGTAGACTTCCTCCACTTTGCGGTTCAGCATTTGTAAGCTCTTTTCCTGATCCTCCTCTTGGAATTCTCCGTAATTAAACATTCTGAAATATCATTATTATCATCATCATCATTATTATCAATTTCATCATCATCATCATTATTATCATCATCATCATCATTATCAGTTTCATCATCATCATCATTATTATCAATTTCATCATCATCATCATCATCATTATCAATTTCATCATCATCATCATTATTATCATCATCATCATCATTATCAATTTCATCATCATCATCATTATTATCATCATCATTATTATCAATTTCATCATCATCATCAAGGCTTTTTTTAGTCCTCTTCTTGTGGGGGAATTCTGATTCCCTTTTTGTGAACATTGGATTTTTTTCATCTAATGATCAAAACATAATAGGCGTCATTGTCAATATATTGGACAATTCAGCCAAATTTATAAACATTGTTTCGTACTTTGGGTTCTAAAAGCGTGCGCGCACACGCACACACACACACACGCACGCACGCACGCACGCACTCACTCACTCACTCACTCACTCACTCTCTCTCTCTCTCTCTCTCTCTCTCTCTCTCTCTCTCTCTCTCTCTCTCTCTCTCTCTCTCTCTCTCTCTCTCTCTCTCATCTCTCTCTCTCTCTCTCTCTCTCTCTCTTTCATGTATGTGAAAGAAATTGTAGTGCTTGAACACAGAGATATAGGTGTGTGTGTGCATGCGTGTGTGTGTGTGTGTGCGCAAAATAGTGGTAAATGAAGGGCAGGAGCTGTGCCGGTCGGGGTTTGGCCCCCGGGACCGCTACAGTAGCTGGACTGGTCTCGCCTGAATACTGCGAAATAAAGGTCTATGGCCCATCACCGCCTTCCCCTTTACATACATCTGTTCTTTTCCCCCTCTCTCCCCATTGCACAACCTCAGGTCACTATGTCTATGCACAACCTCAGGTCACTATGTCTATGCACAACCTCACTCACTCTCTCTCTCTCTCTCTCTCTCTCTCTCTCTCTCTCTCTCTCTCTTCATGTATGTGTGAAAGAAATTGTAGTGCTTGAACACAGAGATATAGGTGTGTGTGTGTGTGCATGCGTGTGTGTGTGTGTGCGCAAAATAGTGGTAAATGAAGGGCAGGAGCTGTGCCGGTCGGGGTTTGGCCCCCGGGACCGCTACAGTAGCTGGATTGGTCTTGCCTGGATACTGCGAAATAAAGGTCTATGGCCCATCACCGCCTTCCCCTTTACATACATCTGTTCTTTTCCCCCTCTCTCCCCATTGCACAACCTCAGGTCACTATGTCTATGCACAACCTCAGGTCACTATGTCTATGCACAACCTCAGGTCACTATGTCTATGCACAACCTCAGGTCACTATGTCTATGCACAACCTCAGGTCACTATGTCTACTGAAATGGGGTGACCAAAAGTAATGGAAGATGAAGGGATGGAGAGATAGAGAGAGAAACAGAGAGAGAGAGAGTCGGAGTCGGAATGTTTTAATCGTGGAGGCCTTTGGCCCATTACAATGGGTGAGATATAAACAAAACAGAGAGAGAGAGAGAGACAGACAGACAGAGAGATGCACACATATTCAGAAAGAGAGAGTAAACTAAGCCTCCCTTAAAAGACCCCCCCCCCCCCCCTCCCCCAGCTATGACTCCCTCCCACACTAAGACACACATCTGAGACATTATTTCTCTGAGACAATTGCCCTTCCCATTAAGTATTAAAATTGGGAGGTCCCTTATACAAAAACCCTCCCATTACTATCCAGACCTCATTTTGGATTATTTTTGAACCCTAAATGAACTTACAAAGGGAGGTTCCACTGTTTCAAAACAATACCCAAACCCTAAATGAACAG
>CM065687.1:63185740-63252273 GCA_017654935.2 Phymorhynchus buccinoides
AATTCATCCAGATCATTATGATGACCAGTCTGTAACAGTAAACAACACCCAGTGAACATTATGTGTTTAATTCATCCTGATCATTATGATGACCAGTCTGTAACAGTAAACAACACCCAGTGAACATTAGGTGTTTAATTCATCCAGATCATTATGATGACCAGTCTGTAACAGTAAACAACACCCAGTGAACATTAAGTGTTTAATTCATCCAGATCATTATGATGACCAGTCTGTAACAGTAAACAACACCCAGTGAACATTAGGTGTTTAATTCATCCTGATCATTATGATGACCAGTCTGTAACAGTAAACAACACCCAGTGAACATTAGGTGTTTAATTCATCCAGATCATTATGATGACCAGTCTGTAACAGTAAACAACACCCAGTGAACATTAAGTGTTTAATTCATCCAGATCATTATGATGACCAGTCTGTAACAGTAAACAACACCCAGTGAACATTAGGTGTTTAATTCATCCTGATCATTATGATGACCAGTCTGTAACAGTAAACAACACCCAGTGAACATTAAGTGTTTAATTCATCCAGATCATTATGATGACCAGTCTGTAACAGTAAACAACACCCAGTGAACATTAGGTGTTTAATTCATCCTGATCATTATGATGACCAGTCTGTAACAGTAAACAATACACAATACCCAGTGAACATTAGGTGTTTAATTCATCCTGATCATTATGATGACCAGTCTGTAACAGTAAACAACACCCAGTGAACATTAGGTGTTTAATTCATCCAGATCATTATGATGACCAGTCTGTAACAGTAAACAACACCCAGTGAACATTAAGTGTTTAATTCATCCAGATCATTATGATGACCAGTCTGTAACAGTAAACAACACCCAGTGAACATTAGGTGTTTAATTCATCCTGATCATTATGATGACCAGTCTGTAACAGTAAACAACACCCAGTGAACATTAAGTGTTTAATTCATCCAGATCATTACGATGACCAGTCTGTAACAGTAAACAACACCCAGTGAACATTAGGTGTTTAATTCATCCTGATCATTATGATGACCAGTCTGTAACAGTAAACAACACATCCTGATCATTATGATGACCAGTGAACATTAGGTGTTTAATTCATCCAGATCATTATGATGACCAGTCTGTAACAGTAAACAACACCCAGTGAACATTAAGTGTTTAATTCATCCAGATCATTATGATGACCAGTCTGTAACAGTAAACAACACCCAGTGAACATTAAGTGTTTAATTCATCCAGATCATTATGATGACCAGTCTGTAACAGTAAACAACACCCAGTGAACATTAAGTGTTTAATTCATCCAGATCATTATGATGACCAGTCTGTAACAGTAAACAACACCCAGTGAACATTAAGTGTTTAATTCATCCTGATCATTATGATGACCAGTCTGTAACAGTAAACAACACCCAGTGAACATTAAGTGTTTAATTCATCCAGATCATTATGATGACCAGTCTGTAACAGTAAACAACACCCAGTGAACATTAAGTGTTTAATTCATCCAGATCATTACGATGACCAGTCTGTAACAGTAAACAACACCCAGTGAACATTAAGTGTTTAATTCATCCAGATCATTATGATGACCAGTCTGTAACAGTAAACAACACCCAGTGAACATTAAGTGTTTAATTCATCCTGATCATTATGATGACCAGTCTGTAACAGTAAACAACACCCAGTGAACATTAGGTGTTTAATTCATCCTGATCATTATGATGACCAGTCTGTAACAGTAAACAACACCCAGTGAACATTAAGTGTTTAATTCATCCAGATCATTACGATGACCAGTCTGTAACAGTAAACAACACCCAGTGAACATTAAGTGTTTAATTCAATGACCAGTCTGTAACAGTAAACAACACCCAGTGAACATTAGGTGTTTAATTCATCCAGATCATTATGATGACCAGTCTGTAACAGTAAACAACACCCAGTGAACATTAGGTGTTTAATTCATCCAGATCATTATGATGACCAGTCTCTAACAGTAAACAACACCCAGTAAACATTAAGTGTTTAATTCATCCAGATCATTATGATGACCAGTCTGTAACAGTAAACAACACCCAGTGAACATTAAGTGTTTAATTCATCCAGATCATTATGATGACCAGTCTGTAACAGTAAACAATACACAATACCCAGTGAACATTAGGTGTTTAATTCATTCTGATCATTATGATGAATGTGTTGATATTTTTGTACCAGCACTAACAGATGTCCTGAATGCATGTCTGAAGTCTGGTGTGTTTCCTGATATTCTTAAAAACGCTGTTGTAAAACCCCTACTAAAAAAGCCTTCTCTAGATCCTAACAACCTCAAGAACTACTGCCCAGTATCTAACATTCCCTTCCTATCCAAACTTCTTGAAAAGATAGTTCTTTCCCCTATCTCAGAGTACCTCACCTTGAATAACCTCTTTCCTACTTCACAATCTGCCTATCGTCCATCCCACAGTACTGTGACTGCTCTGCTGAAAGTTATGAATGATCTTCTGTGTACGCTTGACTGTGGTAATGTGTCTGTTCTGACTCTCTTAGACTTATCTGCCGCCTTCGATACGACTGACCATAGCATTCTTCTCCACTGTCTTCAACACTCCTATGGCCTCAATGGCCCTGTCCTTTGATACGACTGACCATAGCATTCTTCTCCACTATCTTCAACACTCCTATGGCCTCAATGACCCTGTCCTTTGATACGACTGACCACAGCATTCTTCTCCACCGTCTTCAGCTGGCCCTGTCCTTTGATACGACTGACCATAGCATTCTTCTCCACTGTCTTCAACACTCCTATGGCCTCAATGGCCCTGTCCTTTGATACGACTGACCATAGCATTCTTCTCCACTATCTTCAACACTCCTATGGCCTCAATGGCCCTGTCCTTTGATACGACTGACCACAGCATTCTTCACCACCGTCTTCAGCTGGCCCTGTCCTTTGATACGACTGACCATAGCATTCTTCTCCACTGTCTTCAACACTCCTATGGCCTCAATGGCCCTGTCCTTTGATACGACTGACCATAGCATTCTTCTCCACCGTCTTCAACACTCCTATGGCCTAACTGGCCCTGTCCTTTGATACGACTGACCATAGCATTCTTCTCCACCATCTTCAACACTCCTATGGCCTCAATGACCCTGTCCTTTGATACGACTGACCACAGCATTCTTCTCCACCGTCTTCAGCTGGCCCTGTCCTTTGATACGACTGACCATAGCATTCTTCTCCACCGTCTTCAACACTCCTATGGCCTAACTGGCCCTGTCCTTTGATACGACTGACCATAGCATTCTTCTCCACTGTCTGCAACACTTCTATGGCCTCAATGGCCCTGTCCTTTGATACGACTGACCACAGCATTCTTCTCCACTGTCTTCAACACTCCTATGGCCTAAATAGCTCTTTCCTCGATTTTCTCTGCTCCTACTTAACTGAAAGAACCCAAACTGTCATTACAAACAACCAGAAATCTCATCCTTCTGATCTACAGTGTGGTATTCCACAAGGCTCAGTTCTTGGTCCTATCCTGTTCATACTGTACACAAAACCATTATAAAACAACACAATGTCTTCAACGAATCATTTGCCAATGACACTCAACTGTTTGAAAGCTGCCCTCCTGACCAAATCACTGCCACTGTCCAGCGCATGTAGAACTGCATCACTGAAGTTGGACAATGGATGAGAGCTAACCTTCTTAGTACTATTGACCAAATCACTGCCACTGTCCAGCGCATGTAGAACTGCATCACTGAAGTTGGACAATGGATGAGAGCTAACCTTCTTAGTACTATTGACCAAATCACTGCCACTGTCCAGCGCATGTAGAACTGCATCACTGAAGTTGGACAATGGATGAGAGCTAACCTTCTTAGTACTATTGACCAAATCACTGCCACTGTCACTGTCCAGCGCATGCAGAACTGCATCACTGAAGTTGGACAATGGATGAGAGCTAACCTTCTTAGTACTATTGACCAAATCACTGCCACTGTCCAGCGCATGTAGAACTGCATCACTGAAGTTGGACAATGGATGAGAGCTAACCTTCTTAGTACTATTGACCAAATCACTGCCACTGTCCAGCGCATGTAGAACTGCATCACTGAAGTTGGACAATGGATGAGAGCTAACCTTCTTAGTACTATTGACCAAATCCCTGCCACTGTCCAGCGCATGCAGAACTGCATCACTGAAGTTGGACAATGGATGAGAGCTAACCTTCTTAGTACTATTGACCAAATCCCTGCCACTGTCCAGCGCATGCAGAACTGCATCATTGAAGTTGGACAATGGATGAGAGCTAACCTTCTTAGTACTATTGACCAAATCCCTGCCACTGTCCAGCGCATGCAGAACTGCATCACTGAAGTTGGACAATGGATGAGAGCTAACCTTCTTAAAAATTAGTACTATTGACCAAATCACTGCCACTGTCCAGCGCATGCAGAACTGCATCAATGAAGTTGGACAATGGATGAGAGCTAACCTTCTTAAAAATTAGTACTATTGACCAAATCACTGCCACTGTCCAGCGCATGCAGAACTGCATCATTGAAGTTGGACAATGGATGAGAGCTAACCTTCTTAAAAATTAGTACTATTGACCAAATCACTGCCACTGTCCAGCGCATGCAGAACTGCATCATTGAAGTTGGACAATGGATGAGAGCTAACCTTCTTAAAAATTAGTACTATTGACCAAATCCCTGCCACTGTCCAGCGCATGCAGAACTGCATCACTGAAGTTGGACAATGGATGAGAGCTAACCTTCTTAGTACTATTGACCAAATCACTGCCACTGTCCAGCGCATGCAGAACTGCATCATTGAAGTTGGACAATGGATGAGAGCTAACCTTCTTAGTACTATTGACCAAATCACTGCCACTGTCACTGTCCAGCGCATGCAGAACTGCATCACTGAAGTTGGACAATGGATGAGAGCTAACCTTCTTAGTACTATTGACCAAATCACTGCCACTGTCCAGCGCATGCAGAACTGCATCACTGAAGTTGGACAATGGATGAGAGCTAACCTTCTTAGTACTATTGACCAAATCACTGCCACTGTCCAGCGCATGCAGAACTGCATCACTGAAGTTGGACAATGGATGAGAGCTAACCTTCTTAGTACTATTGACCAAATCCCTGCCACTGTCCAGCGCATGCAGACCTGCATCACTGAAGTTGGACAATGGATGAGAGCTAACCTTCTTAGTACTATTGACCAAATCACTGCCACTGTCCAGCGCATGTAGAACTGCATCACTGAAGTTGGACAATGGATGAGAGCTAACCTTCTTAGTACTATTGACCAAATCACTGCCACTGTCACTGTCCAGCGCATGCAGAACTGCATCAATGAAGTTGGACAATGGATGAGAGCTAACCTTCTTAGTACTATTGACCAAATCACTGCCACTGTCCAGCGCATGCAGAACTGCATCACTGAAGTTGGACAATGGATGAGAGCTAACCTTCTTAGTACTATTGACCAAATCACTGCCACTGTCCAGCGCATGCAGAACTGCATCATTGAAGTTGGACAATGGATGAGAGCTAACCTTCTTAGTACTATTGACCAAATCACTGCCACTGTCCAGCGCATGCAGAACTGCATCACTGAAGTTGGACAATGGATGAGAGCTAACCTTCTTAGTACTATTGACCAAATCCCTGCCACTGTCCAGCGCATGCAGACCTGCATCACTGAAGTTGGACAATGGATGAGAGCTAACCTTCTTAGTACTATTGACCAAATCCCTGCCACTGTCCAGCGCATGCAGAACTGCATCACTGAAGTTGGACAATGGATGAGAGCTAACCTTCTTAAAAATTAGTACTATTGACCAAATCACTGCCACTGTCCAGCGCATGCAGAACTGCATCACTGAAGTTGGACAATGGATGAGAGCTAACCTTCTTAGTACTATTGACCAAATCCCTGCCACTGTCCAGCGCATGCAGACCTGCATCACTGAAGTTGGACAATGGATGAGAGCTAACCTTCTTAGTACTATTGACCAAATCACTGCCACTGTCCAGCGCATGCAGAACTGCATCACTGAAGTTGGACAATGGATGAGAGCTAACCTTCTTAGTACTATTGACCAAATCACTGCCACTGTCACTGTCCAGCGCATGCAGAACTGCATCACTGAAGTTGGACAATGGATGAGAGCTAACCTTCTTAGTACTATTGACCAAATCACTGCCACTGTCCAGCGCATGCAGAACTGCATCAATGAAGTTGGACAATGGATGAGAGCTAACCTTCTTAGTACTATTGACCAAATCCCTGCCACTGTCCAGCACATGCAGAACTGCATCACTGAAGTTGGACAATGGATGAGAGCTAACCTTCTTAGTACTATTGACCAAATCCCTGCCACTGTCCAGCGCATGCAGAACTGCATCACTGAAGTTGGACAATGGATGAGAGCTAACCTTCTTAGTACTATTGACCAAATCCCTGCCACTGTCCAGCGCATGCAGAACTGCATCACTGAAGTTGGACAATGGATGAGAGCTAACAAGCTCAAACTGAATTATGACAAGACAGAAGCACTACTGGTCAGCCTAAAACCAAATCTTCTGCCTTCCCCACTTCTATATCTGTTGGCCAGTCTAACATGTCCTACTCATCCCAGGCTAGAAATCTTGGCGTCACCATTACAGACACTCTCTCCATGGACACTCATGTTTCCAACATCTGCCGCTCTGCTTATCATGAACTTAGAAAAATCAGCAGCATTCGCCACCTTCTCACTTTCAATGCAGCTAAAAACTCTTGTCTGTTCTCTTGTTCTGTCCAATGTTGACTATTGTAATTCACTTCTCTCCGGTATTCCACACTAAGCCTAACTTCTTGAAAAACTCCAAAAGGTCCAAAACTCAGCAGCACGCCTAGTGTTCAGGGCAAAGAAACATGAATATGTACAACCCCTCCTTCAAAAACTCCACTGGCTTCCCAGCCATAAATATGGTGTATAATAAATATACGTAGCGCCTGACGTTTTGCTAGGTGACTATGGCCTAATCTTGAGTCTTCTACAGGTTTTCTTCCTGACATTAGAACAAAACACTTCACAAAGGTATAACAACAGCAATACTTTTTGCTAGGTGATTCTGGCCTAGTCTTTAGTCTCCCACAGGTTTTCTTCCTCCCCTTGGAGTGACTGGTTGCCTAGCAGTCTGACAAAATACTCCACACAACACAAACATTGGTATGCAGGAATACCACACTTTGTTCTGGGTGACCCAGTCTATGCGTCTTCTTGCGTCCCTTGGAGTGCTTGTAGCCTGGGGTAATAAGGAAGCACTGACCACTGATCTATAAGAACACTACACAAAGGGGAGTGCTTGTGGCCTGGGGTAGTAAGGAAGCACTGACCACTGATCTATAAGAACACTACACAAAGGGGAGTGCTTGTAGCCTGGGGTAATAAGGAAGCACTGACCACTGATCTATAAGAACACTACACAAAGGGGAGTGCTTGTGGCCCGGGGTAATAAGGAAGCACTGACCACTGATCTATAAGAACACTACACAAAGGGGAGTGCTTGTAGCCCGGGGTAATAAGGAAGCACTGACCACTGATCTATAAGAACACTACACAAAGGGGAGTGCTTGTAGCCCGGGGTAATAAAGAAGCACTGACCACTGATCTATAAGAACACTACACAAAGGGGAGTGCTTGTGGCCCGGGGTAATAAGGAAGCACTGACCACTGATCTATAAGAACACTACACAAAGGGGAGTGCTTGTGGCCCGGGGTAATAAGGAAGCACTGACCACTGATCTATAAGAACACTACACAAAGGGGAGTGCTTGTGGCCCGGGGTAATAAAGAAGCACTGACCACTGATCTATAAGAACACTACACAAAGGGGAGTGCTTGTGGCCCGGGGTAATAAGGAAGCACTGACTACTGATCTATAAGAACACTACACAAAGGGGAGTGCTTGTAGCCTGGGGTAATAAGGAAGCACTGACCACTGATCTATAAGAACACTACACAAAGGGGAGTGCTTGTGGCCTGGGGTAATAAGGAAGCACTGACCACTGATCTATAAGAACACTACACAAAGGGGAGTGCTTGTGGCCCGGGGTAATAAGGAAGCACTGACCACTGATCTATAAGAACACTACACAAAGGGGAGTGCTTGTGGCCCGGGGTAATAAGGAAGCACTGACCACTGATCTATAAGAACACTACACAAAGGGGAGTGCTTGTGGCCCGGGGTAATAAGGAAGCACTGACCACTGATCTATAAGAACACTACACAAAGGGGAGTGCTTGTGGCCCGGGGTAATAAGGAAGCACTGACCACTGATCTATAAGAACACTACACAAAGGGGAGTGCTTGTGGCCCGGGGTAATAAGGAAGCACTGACCACTGATCTATAAGAACACTACACAAAGGGGAGTGCTTGTGGCCCGGGGTAATAAAGAAGCACTGACCACTGATCTATAAGAACACTACACAAAGGCCATACTTTCTGCTTGGAGACCAAGGCATAGTCTTCAGTCATCCATACGTCTTCTTTTGTCCCTTGGAGTCCCCGGTGGCCTGGCATTATAACAAAGCACTACACAACGGTATGTAGGAATAGCATACATTTTGCTGGGTGATCCAGGCCCAGTCTTCAGTCTCCCAAACGTCTTCTTACGTCCCTTGGAGTCGCTAGAGGCCTGACATTACAACAAAGCACTACACAACACTACACAAAGGCCATACTTTTTGCTGGGTGACCCAGGCCCAGTCTTCAGTCTCCCAAACGTCTTCTTACGTCCCTTGGAGTCGCTAGAGGCCTGACATTACAACAAAGCACTACACAACACTACACAAAGGCCATACTTTTTGCTGGGTGACCCAGGCCCAGTCTTCAGTCTCCCAAACGTCTTCTTACGTCCCTTGGAGTCGCTAGAGGCCTGACATTAC
Source organism: Phymorhynchus buccinoides (assembly GCA_017654935.2). Lineage (NCBI taxonomy): Eukaryota > Metazoa > Mollusca > Gastropoda > Neogastropoda > Raphitomidae > Phymorhynchus > Phymorhynchus buccinoides. The sequence goes on from CM065687.1 coordinate 63,194,733, forward strand.
AACAAAGCACTACACAACACTACACAAAGGCCATACTTTTTGCTGGGTGACCCAGGCCCAGTCTTCAGTCTCCCAAACGTCTTCTTTCGTCCCTTGGAGTCGCCGGTGGCCTGGCGGTCGAGGTCGGAGGGGGAGCGTTTGTTGCTGGCCGCGCTCTTCTCCAGCTCCCTCCGCTTCTCCTCCCTCCTCTCCTTCCTCCGCTTCTCCCTCTCCTCACGGACCTCCTGCAATCAGAAAGTGTGACATCACAGTATGTAGCACATCCTTTAGTCTTCTCCCTCTCCTCACGGACCTCCTGCAATCAGATAGTGTAACATCACAGTGTGTAACACATCCTTTAGTCTTCTCCCTCTTCCTCACGGACCTCCTGCAATCAGAAAGTGTGACATCACAGTGTGTAGCACATCCTTTAGTCTTCTCCCTCTCCTCACGGACCTCCTGCAATCAGATAGTGACATCACAGTGTGTAGCACATCCTTTAGTCTTCTCCCTTTCCTCACGGACCTCCTGCAATCAGATAGTGACATCACAGTGTGTAGCACATCCTTTAGTCTTCTCCCTCTCCATATGGACCTCCTGCAATCAGATAGTGTAACATCACAGTGTGTAACACATCCTTTAGTCTTCTCCCTCTCCTCACGGACCTCCTGCAATCAGATAGTGTGACATCACAGTGTGTAACACATCCTTTAGTCTTCTCCCTTTCCTCACGGACCTCCTGCAATCAGATAGTGTGACATCACAAGGTGTAACACATCCTTTAGTCTTCTCCCTCTCCTCACGGACCTCCTGCAATCAGATAGTGTGACATCACAGTGTGTAACACATCCTTTAGTCTTCTCCCTCTCCTCATGGATCTCTAGCAATCAGATAGTGTGACATCACATGGTGTAACACATCCTTTAGTCTTCTCCCTCTCCATACGGACCTCCTGCAATCAGATAGTGTGACATCACAGTATGTAGCACATCCTATCGTCTTCTCCTTCTCCATACGGACCTCCTGCAATCAGATAGTGTAACATCACAGTGTGTAACACATACTTTACAACACATCCCAGTGTGACATTACGCATTTCATAGATTACATTTATGGAACCTTTTGTACAACTGGTATTCCTTGAGGGTGTCTTCGTATTTGGAGATTTCAGACTTGATGGCCATTATGGCGATATATAGCATGTGGTTAACTGATATATAATGTCATAAACACTGCATAACTTACTGGTGGTGTTAAGGCATCCAGGAACCTTTTGTACAGTTGGTATTCCTTGAGGGTGTCTTCGTATTTGGAGATTTCAGACTTGATGGCCATTATGGCGATATATAGCATGTGGTTAACTGATATATAATGTCATAAACACTGCATAACTTACTGGTGGTGTTAAGGCATCCAGGAACCTTTTGTACAGTTGGTATTCCTTGAGGGTGTCTTCGTATTTGGAGATTTCAGACTTGATAGCCATCATGGTGGCATTGATCCTCTTGATCTCGTTCACCTTCTCCATCTTCAGCTTGGCTTCTGCTTCCGCTCTGCAACACATTGATTGGTTCATTGATTAATTGATTTATTGACTGGTTGATTGAATGATTGATCGACTGCTTAACTAATTTATTGATGCATTCATTTATTGACTGATTGAACGATGGATTGACCAATTAACTAATTGATTGGTTGATTGATTGATTGATTAATTAATTGATTCACTATTTTCTTGTCATTGTTTTTAAGAAGCTTACCAAACATGTCTCAGCAGTAACGTTGTCACACAATAACAGTATGACAACCATTTCATTTACATTTAAGAAGCTTATCAAACATGTCTCAGCAGTAACGTTATCACACAATAACAGTATGACAACCATTTCATTTACATTTCAATATAAAACCACCAGTCATGCTTTATGCACAGTTTTTGTTGTTTAATTTTAAAAGCTCATTTGTTATGATTGAACAGAAACAATTACACACAAAAACACACGTTCTTTTGACGGGCTTCATCAATCATTCTCTTTGAGGAATTCGTCAAACATGGCACAATAACCATAATAATAAGACATAATTGTCTGAATAATTATGATAATTATCAACTCACATTTTGATGGCCTCCACAGAATTCTTGTCGTTCTCTTTCAGGAATTCATCAAACATGGCGGCGTCTTCCTCCAAAAACTGTTCTGCCAACTCCAGCTTCCGCTCTTCCGCCTGAGCAATCTCTTCTAGCTTCCGCATCTCATCACGCTTCACACCGAGCGAGTACTGCAACCATGGCAACATGTTAATTAGTCACCATGGCAACACACATAACTAGCTTCCGCATCTCATCACGCTTCACACCGATCGAGTACTGCAACCATGGCAACATGTTAATTAGTCACCATGGCAACACACATAACTAGCTTCCGCATCTCATCACGCTTCACACCGAGCGAGAACTGCAACCATGGCAACATGTTAATTAGTCATCAAGGCAATTTTGACTTAAGAGATTTTCACTGTAATCAATAATTGGAGGAGTAATTATAATAATAATAATAACTATAATCTATCCATCATGACAGACATCATGTCTTATCATGGAAATAATAATAATAACTGTAATCTATCCATCATGTCTTATATCATGGGAATAATAATAATAACTATAATCTATCCATCATAACATCATGTCTTATATCTTGGGAATAATAATAATAACTATAATCTATCCATCATGTCATATATCATGGGAATAATAATAATAACTATAATCTATCCATCATGACAGACATCATGTCTTATCATGGAAATAATAATAACTGTAATCTATCCATCATGACATCATGTCTTATACCTTGGGAATAATAATAATAACTATAATCTATCCATCATGACATCATGTCTTATATCATGGGAATAATAATAATAACTATAATCTATCCATCATGACATCATGTCTTATATCATGGGAATAATAACTATAATCTATCCATCATAACATCATGTCTTATACCTTGGGAATAATAATAATAACTATAATCTATCCATCATGACATCATGTCTTATATCATGGGAATAATAATAATAACTATAATCTATCCATCATGACAAGGTTTCGGTTTCGGTTTCACTCCTCCGTTTATTAAAAAACGGCTAAAATCACTACTTTTTCTTATGCTTTTTAACCCCCCCAAAAAGGTGTGATTTAAGCCGTTTTCTTGCGTTTTTTATTCACAAAAACAGTGCGATTCAATCGTTTTTACTCACGAAAACAGCGTGATTTTAATTGTTTTTAATGGGGAAAAAAAATTAACCAAAAAAAAGAAAAGAAAATCCTATAAAATAAAATTTTTTTTTAACTTTTTTAAAAAACTTTTTTCATTATGTTAACCAAAGAATGACCTACAATGCATTGACTTCTTATGAGATAGCAACCTAGATGCATACAGTTTGTATTAGGTAGCGACCTGAATGCATACAACTTTATGAGATACCAACCTACATAATATGCGTAATTTGTTATGCATAATTAACGGACAGCTAACTCGGTTTACGCATAATTAACTGGTATGCAAATGACCACTTAAGACTTAAAGAGCGTTGAACATGGTAAGGGCAGAACAATAATTACTCCTATAGGGTTTCAGTCGCCGAACATTCAGCTGCGGGTAATACCCTAATTAGAGGAATTATACCGTTAGTTTTTTTGTGGATTTTTGTCCGTCTGTCTGACTATCTTTCTATTAGCTTTTTTTAAAGTTGTTTTTTAAGAAGTTACTCAAGTTCTTTTAAAGTTCTTTTATAGGTTCTTAAACAAGTTCTTAGACAAGTCAACTTCAAGTTATTAATAAGTTCTTGGTAAGTCACATCAAGTATTTATTAAGTTCTAACACAAAAACTTGACAAGTTCTTATCAAGTTCTTACTTAAGTTATTGTTAAGTTCTTATTAAGTTACTTACTTAAGTTATTGGCAAGTTTTTATTAAGTTCTAAAACAATAATTTATTGCATTAAAAATGGATCGCTCTCAGGTTTTAAGCTATTTGGCTTTTGTTTTTCTTGTTTGTCTGCTACTTTTTCTGATTGTTTTGTTTGTACTTCTACTCGTTTTTCTAGCTTTGGTTGCATGTGTGTTTTATATAATTTATAAGACAAATAACCAACACCAGCAACCACACCAACAGTAAGCAATACAACATCGTAATTCGTACTGTTTTGTTTGTCTTCTTCTTTTTTAACTGGTATTGGGCTTATGGTTGATTCATCTTCATTCTGAGACAACAGTTTTTGTTTTGTTTGTTTATTCATTTTTTGTTGTCGATTCCACTCTGATAACCTTTTACCTGCTTCAACTCGTCCTGGGCTCTTCGTTACCTTGGTTACTGTCGGACTGGACTGGGGCTTGTTTGCTGTTCTGTCTGATTCGTTTGATTCTCTGTCACGTTCATTTTTAATAGCCATAAAATCTATATGATTAAAAGTAATTAACCCCATAACAACTGGTGATAAAAGCCCGCCAAACCTATAAAAAAGATCACAACTAAGAGACTCTAACGATTTAGTTAAAACAGGATCTTGACTTAAATCGTACATTAAATCTTGGCTTGAATCGAGTGGAAAAAACTGACTAACTAACTTAGTGTACAAGCCTATTACTGTTTGACCTAAACTTTTAACCATTTTAGATCCTAATTGTGCTTCGTATCTGTTGTAGTACTTTTCAATGTCAGCAGAAGACATTTGTTGAATCTGTTCTATACTAAATTCTGTTCCTAAATATTGCTTCGTTTTTTCATACGCAGCCAGAGAATACAACCTTTCCTTTTTATTCATAACACTTGTCGACACTTCATCAGAAATTACTGCTTCCTGCGCATTTAACAACAGTTCGTCACAATTCATTTTTAGTTGATTTATTATTTTTATTTTAAAAACAAAAAATGAGTGCTGAAAAAACTGTTGCTAACCTTGTATATCAATCTGCTCTGATTGGTGGACTTTCTGTTGCGTACACGATGGTTGGTAAGAAACTATTGAAAATGAAAGCAGCTGACCTTGGAAAACTTGACCTAGAGGACTCCGGTAAACTAATCGCTATAATCACTGCTTCAATCGCAACAAAAGACTTTCTAGTTAAACAAGGAATAATTCCAGAAAATATAAATATGTAAAATAAAATGGCTTCACTCGCAATGATGATTGGCGGTGCTGTAGTAAACGCACTTGCTTTTTCAGGTAGTAATTACATGTTTAGTAAACTAGAAACAAACAAGGAAAGACAAAGACATAATCGAGCAATGGAGCAATTAGCAGCAGCACAAGACGCTTATGAAAAGCAAAGACTCGCTCAGTTAGATTTTATTAACAACAAATTAAAACTGCAAAACCATGCAGCATACACTTTTAAGAATGTTGACGACGCTATTAAAGAGTATTATTTAGTGACAGGAGAAGACCTCCAACAGCTCCCACCACCAAAACTAAGTGACTTCTACCAACCATCCGAAAAACAAAAACTCCAGGAAATAGCTTTTATTGTAGTTGGTATGACTGCTGTTTATTTCATAGCAAAAAACGTGTAGTATTAAAATGAATGATAAACTATCTAAAATTTATTATTCACCGAAAGGTTATTGGAAAGGTTTAACTGCTATTAAAAAAACTCAGTCAAGCTGCAGGAGTCACTGAACAAACAGCAAAAGAATGGCTATCTAAATAAGCTATTTGGCAAATCTATTTACCAGCGCCTAAACGAATTAAAAGACCGCACTTTGTTAACTCAACACCAAATGACACTCATCAAATGGATCTTCTATACCTCCCTCATGATTTAATCAGAAGAAAAAGATTTAAATACGCGCTTACAGTTGTTGACATAGCTTCAAGATATAAAGATGCTGAACCATTGACTGATAAAAGTGCTACTTCAGTCTCTGTTGCTTTACAAGAAATCTATAGACGCGGTCCATTAACCTATCCTCGTTTAATTCAAGTTGATGAAGGAAAAGAATTTAAAGGACAATTCAATCAGTTAATGTTAAAACACAAAGTCGTTATTAAAAGGGGTATTCCTGGAAACCATAGATCTCAGGCCTTAGTCGAAAACTTTAACAAACAATTGGCAGAAAGACTTTTCTCTTATCAATACCATAGAGAACTCCTTGATTCAACTAGAAACACTGAATGGGTTAGAAGACTACCCTCCGTTCTGCGTGTCATGAATAACGAAGAATCTAAGGTCATTGGACTTCAACCAGTAAAAGCAATACAGAAAAAAACAATTGACTCTTCGATAGACTTGCCAATTCAACATTCAATTACAAAACAACTAATACCATTTGGAGTAAAAGTTAGGTTTCTTTATGCACCAGGAGAAGCAGAAGGAGACACTCGCATAAGAGCAACTGATCCAATTTGGAGCATCGATCCGTACGAAATAAAAAGAATAATAGAAATGAATCCTCCCGTGTATTATTTAAGAGAAACTGATACGACAACAACACGACCCGTTCCAAAAAGAGCATTTGTTAAAGAAGAACTACAGATAATCCCACCAGACACAGTTCCTATCATTTGATTAATCTAAAAAATCGAAGATAAATTTGTTAGACTTTTAACAACAATTCAAAAAAAAAAAGTCCTTGCAAACAATTCTTTTTTTTTTTTGCTTTCACAAACATTTGTACTGACTAGGAAAATCTGTTTTTAATACTAGTTTACAGAATTTTTCTTTTCTTAGCTTTTGTTTTATTTTATTTTTTTCTTCTTTTGATTCGACAACATCATTTTCATCAAGACATTCTTCAAAGCTGTTTTTGTCTTTAGTAAAAAACAAAACAACCGTCTTTAACTGTTCTCTAAAGTCTTTTAAAACCGAATTATACTTCTGTGTTAAAATCCATACGCTAATTCCTGCATGCCGACCACTGAATGCTAGTTTTGCTAAACTATTTCTTTTTTTGACTATGTCTCTTTCAGCCGAACAGTCATCAATGATAAACAAAGTTGGTGTTCCTTTAAACAGTTTATAAAAATACTCTAAACATTCGCTTAGTTTATTACTTGGATTGACTAAATAGATTTCATCATCTGTCCAAATAAACTTTCTTTCTTTATAAGACTTGTTGAATTCTAAAGTCGTACAAAAAATTACTATGTGTTCAAAGTGATTACGATAAACCGTTTGTATTAAATCTAAAGCGAACACACTTTTTCCGCAGCCTGTCATTCCACAAAATAAACCACAATGAGGTTCTTTTGTAAGGAAATTTAAACTGTTCAAATCCATTATTTTAATACACAATATCTTTTAATCTGTTGTCTTCAATGTTCAGCTGAGCATCGCATAGTAAATATACATAAATATATATTTGCTTATTATCTTCCGCTTCTTTATGGATTTGAATGTTTATTCCTCCTGACCCATCACCAACTGTTCTTCCACTGCCATGTAGTTTGTTGTCTTCTGTTGTTCTAAGATCTAGCCACAACGCATACTTCGAATATAAATAATCTTCAAGTCTGACATCATGAAGATGGAGGTCTTTGCAAATTAAATCAGCCACCGGGTCTCTTTGCCGACCACCTCCACCCAACAGTTTTCGTATTTCATCAAAATGCTGATAAGGTAAAAGACCGCTTGCAAACAACTGATTCGGTTGTCCTTCAATCGTACATGTTAGTTTAGTTATTTTAGGATTATGAAACTTCTCGCTTAATCTGTTAAAGGGTTTTTTGGACTCCTCAAACAGCAACAAAATCCCTTTCAATGACCTTGCTGATACATTCAAATCGATGTTCCAAATTGTGTCTGATTTGTTTTTAGGTATTTTACTATGATTTAAAATTCTGTTGTAGTATATTGCTAATCTTGTCTGGTATTGTTGGGAGATCAACCGAGCTAATTCTGGATGACGAACAACATCAAACTCTAATGTGATGTCTGAAATACTATATTTTGCATCAGGATCTGTCGCTGATCTGATAACACGGCTGTAATCATTAAAAGTTAATTCATACATAAGCCTATCTTGTAAAGCACCCTGATAATACGGGGAGTGCGTGTTTAGCAGCTCGAAGTCAAGAGGTATATAAAATCGATTACCATAAACTTGTGCAACCAACGCATCTTGATTGCTATCTTTTTTGTCTTCAGCATCAATTCTATGTTTTATACCATTATCTCCCTGTATTCCTTGATAAGTTCGATCTTTTCTTTCATTTTGTGTGAGCCATAAATCGCAATAACTCAAAAAGACATCTGCGTTATCTAATGACATTACCTCTCTCCCTTCAAGTTTAATAGTAATCTTACTAACGATCGCTCTACCAAGATTAGCAACTAAAGTTCTGTTCGGATCCGTCGCTGACTCCAGTTGTATTTTAAAAGCGAGACGTGCGGTACCTGGCACAATTACTTCATTACTCCCCAGACTAGGAAATCTTACTGATAATATTTGTCTTTGATCGATAGTTGAAGGATTATTACTTATCACGATACTCTGCCTGGTTCCTTTAACACCGAGTGGTTCTTTTAACCGTCTGTATGGATCAAGAATTGTTCCGTATGATTGCGACATCTCTTTTTTAGAAATAAAATAAAAACATAATTATAAATAAAAACATGGCAGGAATAGAAGCAGACCACGATTATGACGATTTTGAACCTGGAGATGACATGAGTGAAGATATTCCTTTATTGTCTCGTCGTCATAACCACTATCTTTAAGACATGAACTAATGAAGCAGAACCAAACCCGATTGTAGAAGTTAGACCAAGAATAATATAGCAGGTGAAATGCGCCTAGAAATTAAAAAATCGAAAGTAATGGCTTTTCGTAAATTTATAGGTCAAGATTTATCCGATTTGTATGATCCTAATGACTATGTTTTAGATAGTAAAGGTCATTTATTTGTGAAGAATAAAGATGAAAAACTAGTCAAATTTACACACGAAAAAAACCCCTCAAGTTTTTATCAAAAAGTACAGTCTTCGTAGCAGGCTTGGTGTTAGCGTGCAAAGACGATTTGGGATCAACCCAAACCTAAGCACACAAGCTGTTTCTAAACTTCAAAACACACTACAAGAAATACCAACTGATTCCCAACTTCAATCGATTCCTCTTAGAGACTTAAGCGCAACTGCAGACCAATAATAAAATGGAAACTAGTTTTATAACTTTAGAAGATGAAGAAACCCATTTAAAAACATTACATGATTCACCATTACCTATGAGAGAACTAATGGCGCTCAATTCAACATTACAATCTACCAGGGGCGAGTTAACAAATAATCTAGCAAAGTTAAGCGAACTGGATGCTCACATTGACAGAGAAAAACAGAAATTAGTTGAAGCGGACGACAATAACCTAGGACAAGACGTGAAAGACAGAATCATGCAAAGACTAGATGATCTTCAACAAGAGAGAGCTGCAAGACTAGAAGTACTGTCAACTAACCGTGAACAATTACGCACACAATTCAACAGAATAAAAGAAACCATCCAAATAATGTTATACGAAAACACGACGTTAGCTGAACGAATAAAAACTTTATTTAGAGAGCAAGGAGTCACGATAGCGAGCGTTATGACAGCTTTAGGGTTTGCAATCTCTACTTTAGTGTTTGCTTTAACAGGAACAGGTGGTGGTGGTGGTCAATTACCTTCTCCACCTTCACCACCTTCAAAAGATAAGAATTGGATTAAAAAACAACTGGAACATTTAACGAATCTATTAAAAAAATTAGGAGAAAAAGCACTAGATGCACTACCCGGTATATTAGGTGGAATTGTTAGTTGGCTTTTTTCTACTGCAAGCAAAGTAGTCGGTTTTATGGCTGAACACTTATGGATGCTAATAGTTTTAGTTGTAGGATTACTCTCTAGTAAAATAAAAATAAACTAGACCAGCTGCAGTTAGAAAAATAACTAGTGCTGTCTTTTCGTTTTCATGACTGTCAGTTAAGTTCGTTAAGTTCGTTGAATTCGTTAAGCTAATATTCTTTTTTTTTTGACTGTCAGGGATTGGATGGTGTGTTCTTTGTATGATCGACAATGTAGAATTTATTTTTGAATTTTTACCAACTGCTTGATTATCTCTCGCTATAAGGATTTCGTTGTTATAGTTTACAATTGTTCCTATTTGAAGTCTGAGATCAGAGGGCAGCATGTATAATCCACTACCAACAGCAAAGTCTACTTTCGATCTTGCGAATCTCAAAACGTCTTGATACCTTTTAATGCTAGCTGGGAGGTCAACTGTAGAATTGATTGCATCTTCTAAATTAGCTAAATACTGTTTTTGCGCATCAAACCCAGTTGAAGGATCCATTATCTCAGATTTAACTTGCGCTTGAGATCCCAGCAAACACCACACGTAAGTACGAATAGAATCATTTACTCGTTCTATTCCCGCCTTTGTCAGTCCTTCAGAAGTATCAAGAATAAATGTAGACCAAGCGTTTTTATGTTTTTGTTGAATAGATCCTAGATGAACGGTCGTACCTGAAGAAAAAGACGTGTAAGGAGGATTCCAATCATAGTTATACTTTCTGTGCACGCCCCAATAATAAAGTGTACCCAAACCATGATTACGATCTAACTTTTGTCTAAAGTCTGTATTCAAGTTAATGTTAAACTCATTACAAATCCGTTCAAAGGCCTTCATGTCAATTCTGTTGTTGAACGGATTAAAAGTGGAATCATTCGGTAATGGAGCATGCAGTTCAGACAAAATACGCTTGAATGTATAATAGAAATGAAATCTATAAACTGCTTTTACCATGACTCCAGGATGATTTAAGTGATCAGTGAAAGAAACACCACACCCTGTTGTAGCACAGAACACAGCAAAGTTTAACTGGTTTTGATAAAACTGCATTGGATGACTAAACCATGCCTTTGCGATGTTATCATGTTTGACACTAGGATTTAAATAATGGTTTAATGGATTACTGACCTTAACTTCAAAAGAATCAACTCCCACTGCAACAACTATTGAATCAACAGCTATAGTTTTAGGGTTATATGATCCAACTGCATATTTAACGTCTTTGTTATATTTAAAAGCATTCATTTATATATCCGCAATAAAAATGTTTATTTATATAACTGATCAAGACGAGCCAATACTTTTACAACGCCCTATTGAAAATCATGGTTCTCTAAAAGTAGCGCTCCATGAAATTTATTACAAAGTTAAATGGATTAACATAAGCGAATCCTTAAAGAACAATTGGATAAGAAAAATTACCAAAGAAGAAAGGGTTGAACTAACTATACCAGACGGTTATTACGGTTTTTGTTCATTAAAAGAGATGTTAAACGACTTCGACATTACTTTAAAACTTAATGAGGGAAATTTGAAAGTGAAGATGACGTTTAGAGGCCAAAAAGGTGTAGTATTTGAATTTGCTAATGAATTGGCTAAACTATTAGGTTTTAGATTAGACAGGTTCCATGTCACTGATAATGCACTGCAAAGTAATTCATTTACGGCTGTAAAATCACTTAATCTCGGAATACATTCTTTATTATATTTTCATTTAGATATCCTGAGTACAGATGACAACTTATTTGATAACCAGCCGTCTACTGTGTTAAGAGTTCTTCCAACAGCAAAAGCGGCATACTGTGATTACGAAATTATTACGTTCACCAACTTACAGTTTAAAGAATTAGTTTGTGGGGTTCACCATTCACTAAAAATAAGAATAACTGACGAAAAAGGAAAAGAAGTTCAGTGCGACAGCCTTAATGCTTTGTTAGAAATAAAATAATTTAGTATAAAACAATGTCACGCGGACCAGATCAACCGGTTATGCTTGACCCTGTTAGATGCGCAACTTTAGAATTGAAGGACCTAGCGGACACAGAAGACTTTGATTTAAACGGAGAGATAGGAGCGCTGTATGGTTTTGAGTACACAAACAACGGCTATTATAAACGTGCAGAAGTAAGTGATAAAAAGGTTCCTAAACTAGAGCAACTGCGTAATGTAGTAGCTGACAATGTTGGCCAGTTTGAATATAAAGTTGTTAAGAAAAGGGATAACAAATGGCATTTAATTCCATTCGTTGATTGGGAAATTAAGTTTGAATTTTTAAGCCCGTTTACATTCTTTGATAATGACAAACACTTTCGCAAATCATTTAACTCAGGACCGTTACATGTCAGTCTGATTCCACAAAACAACAGCAGAAGAGAAATAGCAATCAAACCTTATAAAAAGAGACAGTACATGCTGCACAGAAAAAAGACAGTGACAAAAGATTCAGCCACGCAATTAGAGTTCATTCCTAAAATGGCTTTAGCAGACGAATTTACTATGATATTTGAACTTTCTGTTAGAGCAGACAACCCTGATTCCCTACCTGTTGGTGTTAGCGACAACCTAATGAAAGGGATTCTTATTTCTTGGCAAAACTTGGATGTTGAATCAGTGAGATGTACTATCGTTATTCAAAACCGCGGTGAAGAAATTAAGGCAGTGTCGACCAGCGATAAAGTTATATTGAGTGTTGATCCAAACAATCTCAAAGAATTAACGTACATTAATGTTACTAATTTAGATCTCATTGGGTTTTATTACACTGAAAGCATTTTGTCTGATGATCTTCTTAAAATGATAGCAAGTGCAAATTAAATGTTAAATGTTAAATTTTTTTTTTTTAAATATAAAAAGATGTCCGTTACAGTATATCCAAAAATACCAAAAGAAGATACTGACAAAGAAAAGACTGATGGTGGTGATGATCCTGAAATCAGAAAGTTCAGATTGTCTACCATTACAGAAATACAAAGAGAATTGGAAAAAGACCTCACTAACTATAACAGAACCAAACGAAGGTACTCTTGTTTGTTTAATTCAATAACATACTTAAATACTGGATTTGGAAGTCTAGGTACTTTAACAGCAGGAAGCTCTGTAGGGTTGTTAGCGACAGGGGTCGGATCAGTAGTAGCTTTGCCTCTAGGTTGTGTATCGCTGACGCTGGGGTTGTTTTCAATCAGTACGTCTGCTTTCAACAAAAAAATAAAAATAAAACTTCAAAAGCATACAGCCATGGTTCAATTAATAATGGCAAAACTTAGTTCATTTCGATTGATTATCAGTAAAGCTTTGCAAGACTCTCAAATTTCGGATGAGGAGTTCAATAGATTGCAAGCAGACTACAACGACTACAAAATGCAAAAGTTTGAACTTCAGAAAAAATCAAGAGCAAGTTTTTCACAACCGCAAGACATAGAAGCGATAAAAAAAGAATGTGAAAAAAAAATAAACGACACATTAAAATCTGTTCTAGGGAAATAACAATAAGAACTCCAAAGGGTGCTTATTCAATTCAATATGATTACAAGTTTAGAAAGTCTACTGACTATGACACTTAGTTCTCCAGTGTCCAATTGAATACGAAAACTCAGGTGATTTAAACACACGCTTTGTATTGTTTGAGTCAAGTGATTTTTTATTTACAACTGTTGTGTTTATCTCGTGTAACTTAGATTGTATTTTTACGTTGTCATGATAAAACGTCTTGGAGTCAAACAGTGCTTCTTTATAGTTATCGTGTGTCATGACCATTTGAACAACAGGTCTAGAAATTCCTTTAGCTTTTTTAATAACACTAGTTTGGCTGGCAATTGAATACATCTTTGCTCTCAGTCCAACGTACTCTTTGATTATAGTTCCATTCAGTTCATCCTTCATCTTACCGATTACCTTTTTATTTACGGATGAATGCAATGGAGATTTACTTGGGTAGTCAGAGGTGTCATACCAGGAGTCTGATCCTTTCACTACTTCTGTCTCTAAATCTTTGTAAAAGTCTTCAGTCGGAATGTCTAGAATAAATGAGTCCGTGTCTGTGTAGAGTACTTTAGATTCTGGGTAGAGTGGTTTAAAGTAGTCGTATAAAAATTCCAGCATCAATAGTTTGGACAACTCTAGAACAGCAAACCCAATGAAGACTGGTTTATCTAGTTTTACTTTAAGTTTTTTCATCATGATACCGTAAAGGTTGTCATGGAATTTTTTGAAGTCTTGATAATTAGGTTTTGAAGTTAGTTTGATTGCTTTGTTTTCTTGGGTAACTAATCTGACGTCTTTGCGTTTGTGCGGGTTTTCCATTGTCTTTCCAAAACAACTGTTGTTCATTAGTTTAAAGAAGTCTTTTTCTGAGGCGTCGGTAGCTTGAGTTCTGAGATTAGTGTTCTTCATTATATATGGTTCCATAAACTTCCTCTGAGTGAACGAAATGATTCTATGAACTGCTGTTAGTCTTAATCCGTGACGTAAGTAGAATTGTAGGAGTCTATAATGACAGACGTATTTTTTTTTGTTCTGTAGATTAGGAACAAGTTTAGGGAGGTCATTCCCCACTTGAAGTCTTTCTGCGGCTAACGGGTAGTCATTGTGTAGGTCATGGAGTTCATCCGGATAATCTAAGTCGACTTCTAAAATAAATCCTGTTTTGTAAGAATCTGATAATTTCAAAAGCCATTGCAAAAACTCCGTGATATTAAAATTAAAAGGAGCTGTAAACATTTTAAAGTTACGTAATGGAAGTGACTGACACATCGCCCAACCATAGAGATTGTTTGCATCTAAATACATGATATAATTTGATGGTTTAGTAGGATCGTAGTCGTCTAAGTATTTGTTGTTGGCCTTGCAGTAACCGTGTGAAGCCATAGAGATTCCTCCGCGTAGTCCGTCTTCAATCATCTGGAGAGTTGGTAGATCGGAGAGTAAGTCAATCTGTATTTTGGTAAATCTTAAGAAAGCATCCCAACTCATACCAGGAGCAGTGATATAATTAGCAGGGTCTAGACTGTAATGTTTCATACACGTTTTTCTGTAGTTCTCGAATACATCTGCAAGCAAACAAACGTCAGCCATCAAGTAGGCGTCGTGGTAGTCTCCCATGGTCTGGCATTTTAACTTAATCCACGCTGACTGAGCATGGTTGTAGTCAGAGTCGCTTATATCTTTTCCTTTTAAACTAGAGTAGAATGCACCTTTGGGAGGTAATTCAACTAAATCGTCAAATTTATCCCAACTACTCATGTACTCATAAGGGTATACTCCTTTTCGTACAAGTGTTGGATCAAAGTATTTTTCTGTTATAGGACATTTGGATAGTGACTGACCTAAAGACTCTAGTGATCCCATCATATGTTGTAGTGAATCATAAAAAGATAATTGACCTAATGTAAATGTCATGTACTTTTCTGAAGACTGAGCTATACAACTGACGGTTCTAAATTCATCAGTAACTGCTTGTAGAATTAAATGGGAGTCATATCCACGTAGATTGTGAAAGAATATAGGCAGTTTCCAAGACTTTGGTTCAAACTTTAACTGGAGATTACAGGAGTTGTGTGCTGCTCCTCTGAATTTTCCACTAATGTGATCATGGTCTCGTACTTTATGGTTGTCTGGACAGTCAGGGTCCTCCTCTTCCACAAACCCTTTTCTGCAAATCCAACATTCAGTAGCTGATTCAAATTGAATTAAATCTTCAGGTGTCATGATTAAATCTAATAAATTTAGTTGGTTAGATAGTACATTTCGTAGTTTCATCATTCTCATTAAAAAGATTTTTGCAGCATCGGGTCCTCTATAAAGTTCAGGTTTAAAATGTATCCCATCTGATCTAACAACAATAAATGCGTATGAACAGATTTGATGATTATTCAATAAAACAGTTTTAGGAAGATTTTTTGGGGCTGGTCCTTGATAGGGTACAATGATTGACTCGAAATCAGCATAAACAACATAAGGACTTAATTGCAGTTTCTTCCAGTTTTTAAAGAACACCTTACTTCCTTCTTTCGGAGTAATAAGTTTAGTTTCACAGTCAACAGTTGAATTACAATGTTTTCTGTGTTCAACTACTGCATGAATACTTGGCATTCTCTGTAAACATCTTCGACAGAATTCTTGTTTTTCTTTGTGATTTGTAGTATAGTTTATAAGTCTGCTCATTGTTCGGATTAAAGTGTAGTGTGTTTTTGTTCCATCTGTTACTAAGAGTAGATCAATATGTTTTTCATCTGGATCACCAATCATGGGAGAGTTCTTTGATACTCGGATTGGTTTAAGGTTTTCTTCTATTGACCATGTGTAGACGTTAACAGAAATTGGTTTATTCTGTTCTTCAAATTGATCAACTTCGCTTAGGCTTACAGGGAAGTCGATTCCATTAAAGTTTAATTCATTTATGTAAGGTTGATAGTTAATTACTCTTTCTGCGTTCTTTTTAACATAATGAAGTTTAGCTAAAACGCACCACATAAAACATTTATCATCAGTATTTTTAATGTTTAATACTGCACGCTTTAAAACAAGTTCTTTAGGTAAAGGAATAAAGGAGTTTCCTACGATTGGAGCATATTTACTCTCCCTTAATTTAATTTCTAATACTCCGCCTTCTGACCAACCAGATCCTCTCAGTTTTGCCTCTTCTGATGCGTTAATGAACTGGGTGATTAAATTGTCTGCCCAGGTTTCTGTAAAATCATTATAAGAAAGAACTACTTGCTGTTTAGTAGAGACCCATACTTGAAGCTGCTCACCTTGGACTGTTTCATAATCTACGTACACTGCTAACATTACTTTAACTGGTGGTTCTATAGCTAGTTTTTCAGGTATTTGCGAAATAGCATGTTTTACACTTTCTAGTACATTTTTTGGATCAATAACTTCTAAATCCGTTTCTTTAAAAACTTTGTCTAAGTGCTCAATTATTTCATCAAGTGCCATTGTCATGTTGAGTTCCTTTTTCTAACTCAAATTATTTTGTTTAATTAAAAATAATTAATTTTGTTTCACCTAAAAGTGGTGTTTTTTCTTCCGAATGACAGAATAAGGGGGAGACGAATTTCTTGCTTTTTTTACCCCTTAAAGTAGCGTTTTTGTATCTAAAAGTAGAAGATTTTCCTCTTGAGCCAGAATCTCCTTTCTCCTGTTAAATCACGCTGTTTTCGTGAGTAAAAACGATTAAATCACACTGTTTTTGTGAATAAAAAACGCAAGAAAACGGCTTAAATCACGCCTTTTTGAGGGATTAAAAAGCATAAGAAAAAGGCGTGATTTAAGCCTTTTTTTAATAAATGGAGAGTGAAACCGAAACCGAAACCGAAACTGAGCAAGAAGCCCCTTTCTCCTGTTCTCTTGGGAATAATAACTATAATCTATCCATCATAACATCATGTCTTATACCTTGGGAATAATAATCTATCCATCATAACATCATGTCTTATATCATGGGAATAATAACTATAATCTATCCATCATAACATCATGTCTTATACCTTGGGAATAATAATAATAACTATAATCTATCCATCATGACATGTCTTATATCATGGGAATAATAATAATAACTATAATCTATCCATCATGACATCATGTCTTATATCATGGGAATAATAATAATAACTATAATCTATCCATCATGACATCATGTCTTATATCATGGGAATAATAATAATAACTATAATCTATCCATCATGACATGTCTTATATCATGGGAATAATAATAATAACTATAATCTATCCATCATGACATGTTTTATATCATGGGAATAATAACTATAATCTATCCATCATGTCTTATATCATGGGAATAATAATAATAACTATAATCTATCCATCATGACATCATGTCTTATATCATGGGAATAATAATAATAACTATAATCTATCCATCATGACATCATGTCTTATATCATGGGAATAATAATAATAACTATAATCTATCCATCATGACATCATGTCTTATATCATGGGAATAATAATAACTATAATCTATCCATCATGACATCATGTCTTATATCATGGGAATAATAATAATAACTATAATCTATCCATCATGACATCATGTCTTATATCATGGGAATAATAATAATAACTATAATCTATCCATCATGACATCATGTCTTATATCATGGGAATAATAACTATAATCTATCCATCATAACATCATGTCTTATACCTTGGGAATAATAATCTATCCATCATAACATCATGTCTTATATCATGGGAATAATAACTATAATCTATCCATCATAACATCATGTCTTATACCTTGGGAATAATAATAATAACTATAATCTATCCATCATGACATCATGTCTTATATCATGGGAATAATAATAATAACTATAATCTATCCATCATGACATCATGTCTTATATCATGGGAATAATAATAATAACTATAATCTATCCATCATGACATCATGTCTTATATCATGGGAATAATAATAATAACTATAATCTATCCATCATGACATGTCTTATATCATGGGAATAATAATAATAACTATAATCTATCCATCATGACATGTTTTATATCATGGGAATAATAATAATAACTATAATCTATCCATCATGACATCATGTCTTATATCATGGGAATAATAATAATAACTATAATCTATCCATCATGACATCATGTCTTATATCATGGGAATAATAATAATAACTATAATCTATCCATCATGACATCATGTCTTATATCATGGGAATAATAATAATAACTATAATCTATCCATCATGACATCATGTCTTATATCATGGGAATAATAATAACTATAATCTATCCATCATGACATCATGTCTTATATCATGGGAATAATAATAATAACTATAATCTATCCATCATGACATGTTTTATATCATGGGAATAACAATGATAACTATAATCTATCCATCATGACATCATGTTTTATATCATGGGAATAATAATAATAACTATAATATATCCATCATGACAGGAATAAATACAGCTGTCATACTGACCTGCACCAGTAACATTTCTCATTTCTTGGAGATGTATTCTGCTATGATGCGTCTTATAGGAGAATAATCACAATACCTATATACTCAATAATTGGAGATGTATTCTGCTATGATGCGTCTTATAGGAAAATAATCACAATACCTATATACTCAATAATTGGAGATGTATTCTGCTATGATGCGTCTTATAGGAGAATAATCACAATACCTATATACTCAATAATTGGAGATGTATTCTGCTATGATGCGTCTTATAGGAGAATAATCACAATACCTATATACTCAATAATTGGAGATGTATTCTGCTATGATGCGTCTTATAGGAGAATAATCACAATACCTATATACTCAATAATTGGAGATGTATTCTGCTATGATGCGTCTTATAGGAGAATAATCACAATACCTATATACTCAATGATTGGAGATGTATTCTGCTATGATGCGTCTTATAGGAGAATAATCACAATACCTATATACTCAATAATTGGAGATGTATTCTGCTATGATGCGTCTTATAGGAGAATAATCACAATACCTATATACTCAATAATTGGAGATGTATTCTGCTATGATGCGTCTTATAGGAGAATAATCACAATACCTATATACTCAATAATTGGAGATGTATTCTGCTATGATGCGTCTTATAGGAGAATAATCACAATACCTATATACTCAATAATTGGAGATGTATTCTGCTATGATGCGTCTTATAGGAGAATAATCACAATACCTATATACTCAATGATTGGAGATGTATTCTGCTATGATGCGTCTTATAGGAGAATAATCACAATACCTATATACTCAAGGAGTACCTATATACTGGAGGAGTAAGTATAATAAATACAACTGTCATACTGACCTGCACCAGAAACATTTCTCGTTTCTTGGAGATGTATTCTGCTAGAGACTCCTTCTCCACGTGCCTGTCTGAAACACAAACAATGCATAGGTCTGAAACACAATGCATGGGTCTGAAACACAAACAATGCATAGGTCTGAAACACAAACACAATGCATAGGTCTGAAACACAATGCATAAGTCTGAAACACAATGCATAGGTCTGAAACACAAACAATGCATAGGTCTGAAACACAAACAATGCATAGGTCTAAAACACAGACATTTTGCACAGGTCTGAAACACAATGCACAGGTCTGAAACACAAACACAATGCATAGGTCTGAAACACAAACACAATGCATAGGTCTGAAACACAATGCATAGGTCTGAAACACAAACACAATGCATAGGTCTGAAACAAAATGCATAGGTCTGAAACAAACGCAATGCATAGGTCTGAAACACAAACACAATGCATAGGTCTGAAACACAAACACAATGCATAGGTCTGAAACACAAACACAATGCATAGGTCTGAAACACAGACACAATGCATAGGTCTGAAACACAAACGCAATGCATAGGTCTGAAACACAAACACAATGCATAGGTCTGAAACACAGACACAATGCAGAGGTCTGAAACACAAACGCAATGCATAGGTATGAAACACAATGCATAGGTCTGAAACACAAACACACCATATGTCTTAGTGTTAGTACGAGGAATAGAAAGGATAAGTTTGTCAGAAGAGGAACGGAGAGACCTGGAGGGTGAGTACAGGTGAATGAGATCAGAGAGGTAGGCAGGACTAGATGAATGGACAGCATTGAAACAGAGGCAAGCAATTCTATACTTTATTCTTGCCTCGACTGGAAGCCAGTGTAAGGTCTTGAGGTGGGGTTTGATGTGGTCTGTACGAGGGACTTTAAAGATTAACCGAGCTGCATTGTTCTGAACTTTCTGAAGTTTGTTGAGGAGGGTTTGAGGACAGCCTACAAGTAGGGAATTGCAATAATCGATGCGAGACAGTACAAAAGCTGATACTAGAGTCTTGGTGGCTTCAACTGTGAGATAGTGACGAATGGCACTAATTCGACGGAGTTCAAAGTTCACATTATGAATCAGAGTCATGACATGAGTGATCATAGTTAGTTGACAATCGAGGGTTACAACAAGGTTTTTAGCTGATTGACAGAAAGGGACGGTAGCATCGCCAATGACAAGAGAGTCAGGAAACTGAACAGAGGTGGAACTTCTCTGAGTGGAAACGATCATTGCCTCACTCTTATCATCATTGAGTTTCAATTTATTGGAGGTCATCCATGACTTGACATCTGAAACAGTATCCTGCATGGACAAAACTAGATCATCAATGTCATTAGGCTTAGAAGACTTCTGCAGTTGGGTATCATCAGCGAATGGGTGATGGAGAGCTGAATGCTGGGACATGACGTCTGAAAGAGGAGAAGTGTAGAGAACAAATAGAACAGGCCCCAGGACTGATCCCTGTGGCACACCAAATACCTAAACCATGTATTACAACCAATATCAAAACAAGTCATGTAAATACCTAAACCATGTATTACAACCAATATCAAAACAAGTCGTGTAAATACCTAAACCATGTATTACAACCAATATCAAAACAAGTCGTGTAAATACCTAAACCATGTATTACAACCAATATCAAAACAAGTCATGTAAATACCTAAACCATGTATTACAACCAATATCAAAACAAGTCGTGTAAATACCTAAACCATGTATTACAACCAATATCAAAACAAGTCGTGTAAATACCTAAACCATGTATTACAACCAATATCAAAACAAGTCATGTAAATACCTAAACCATGTATTACAACCAATATCAAAACAAGTCATGTAAATACCTAAACCATGTATTACAACCAATATCAAAACAAGTCGTGTAAATATCTATGATGGTGAACTGAGGGTCATCCTTCACAGCTACAGCCTTGTTAGTGTCCTCCTCCTCCTCCATCCTCCTCTATCATTCACTGACCTCTGGTCACAGCAATGGTGAACTGAGGGTCATCCTTCACATCTACAGCCTTGTCAGTGTCCTCCATCCTCCTCCTCATCCTCCTCTATCATTCACTGACCTCTGGTCACAGCAATGGTGAACTGAGGGTCATCCTTCACAGCTACAGCCTTGTCAGTGTCCTCCTCCTCCTCCTCCTCCTCTATCATTCACTGACCTCTGGTCACAGCGATGGTGAACTGAGGGTCATCCTTCACAGCTACAGCCTTGTCAGTGTCCTCCTCCTCCTCCTCCTCTATCATTCACTGACCTCTGGTCACAGCAATGGTGAACTGAGGGTCATCCTTCACAGCTACAGCCTTGTTAGTGTCCTCCTCCTCCTCCTCCTGCTCCTCCTCCTCTATCATTCACTGACCTCTGGTCACAGCGATGGTGAACTGAGGGTCATCCTTCACAGCTACAGCCTTGTCAGTGTCCTCCTCCTCCATCATCATCATCCTCCTCCTCCTCCTCCTCCTCCTCCTCCTCTATCATTCACTGACCTCTGGTCACAACGATGGTGAACTGAGGGTCATCCTTCACAGCTACAGCCTTGTCAGTGTCCTCCTCCTCCATCCTCATCCTCCTCCTCCTCCTCCTCCTCTATCATTCACTGACCTCTGGTCACAGCGATGGTGAACTGAGGGTCATCCTTCACAGCTACAGCCTTGTTAGTGTCCTCCTCCTCCTCCATCCTCCTCTATCATTCACTGACCTCTGGTCACAGCGATGGTGAACTGAGGGTCATCCTTCACAGCTACAGCCTTGTTAGTGTCCTCCTCCTCCTCCATCCTCCTCTATCATTCACTGACCTCTGGTCACAGCGATGGTGAACTGAGGGTCATCCTTCACAGCTACAGCCTTGTCAGTGTCCTCCTCCTCCTCCATCCTCCTCCTCTATCATTCTCTGACCTCTGGTCACAGCGATGGTGAACTGAGGGTCATCCTTCACAGCTACAGCCTTGTCAGTGTCCTCCTCCTCCTCCTCCTCCTCCTCCTCCTCCTCCTCCTCTATCATTCACTGACCTCTGGTCACAGCAATGGTGAACTGAGGGTCATCCTTCACAGCTACAGCCTTGTTAGTGTCCTCCTCCTCCTCCCTCCTCCTCTATCATTCACTGACCTCTGGTCACAGCAATGGTGAACTGAGGGTCATCCTTCACAGCTACAGCCTTGTTAGTGTCCTGCTCCTCCTCCTCCTCCTCCTCCTCCTCTATCATTCACTGACCTCTGGTCACAGCGATGGTGAACTGAGGGTCATCCTTCACAGCTACAGCCTTGTCCTCCTCCTCCTCCTCCTCCTCCTCCTCCTCCTCCTCCTCCTCCTCTATCATTCACTGACCTCTGGTCACAGCGATGGTGAACTGAGGGTCATCCTTCACAGCTACAGCCTTGTCAGTGTCCTCCTCCTCCTCCATCCTCCTCCTCCTCCTCCATCCTCCTCCTCTATCATTCACTGACCTCTGGTCACAGCGATGGTGAACTGAGGGTCATCCTTCACAGCTACAGCCTTGTCAGTGTCCTCCTCCTCCTCCATCCTCTATCATTCACTGACCTCTGGTCACAGCGATGGTGAACTGAGGGTCATCCTTCACATCTACAGCCTTGTCAGTGTCCTCCTCCTCCTCCATCCTCCTCCTCTATCATTCACTGACCTCTGGTCACAGCGATGGTGAACTGAAGGTCATCCTTCACATCTACAGCCTTGCCAGTGTCCTCCTCCTCCTCCATCCTCCTCCTCTATCATTCACTGACCTCTGGTCACAGCGATGGTGAACTGAGGGTCATCCTTCACATCTACAGCCTTGTCAGTGTCCTCCTCCTCCTCCATCCTCCTCCTCTATCATTCACTGACCTCTGGTCACAGCGATGGTGAACTGAAGGTCATCCTTCACATCTACAGCCTTGTCAGTGTCCTCCTCCTCCTCCATCCTCCTCCTCTATCATTCACTGACCTCTGGTCACAGCGATGGTGAACTGAGGGTCATCCTTCACATCTACAGCCTTGTCAGTGTCCTCCTCCTCCTCCATCCTCCTCCTCTATCATTCACTGACCTCTGGTCACAGCGATGGTGAACTGAGGGTCATCCTTCACATCTACAGCCTTGTCAGTGTCCTCCTCCTCCTCCTCATCCTCCTCTATCATTCACTGACCTCTGGTCACAGCAATGGTGAACTGAGGGTCATCCTTCACAGCTACAGCCTTGTCAGTGTCCTCCTCCTCCTCCATCCTCCTCCTCCTCCTCCTCATCCTCATCCTCCTCTATCATTCACTGACCTCTGGTCACAGCGATGGTGAACTGAGGGTCATCCTTCACAGCTACAGCCTTGTCAGTGTCCTCCTCCTCCTCCTCCTCTATCATTCACTGACCTCTGGTCACAGTGATGGTGAACTGAGGGTCATCCTTCACAGCTACAGCCTTGTCAGTGTCCTCCTCCTCCTCCTCCTCTATCATTCACTGACCTCTGGTCACAGCGATGGTGAACTGAGGGTCATCCTTCACAGCTACAGCCTTGTCAGTGTCCTCCTCCTCCTCCATCCTCCTCTATCATTCACTGACCTCTGGTCACAGCGATGGTGAACTGAGGGTCATCCTTCACATCTACAGCCTTGTCAGTGTCCTCCTCCTCCTCCTCCTCTATCATTCACTGACCTCTGGTCACAGCGATGGTGAACTGAGGGTCATCCTTCACAGCTACAGCCTTGTCAGTGTCCTCCTCCTCCTCCATCCATTCCTGACCTCTGGTCATTCACTGACCCTCTACAGCCTTGTCACAGCGATGGTGAACTGAGGGTCATCCTTCACAGCTACAGCCTTGTCAGTGTCCTCCTCCTCCTCCATCCTCCTCCTCTATCATTCACTGACCTCTGGTCACAGCGATGGTGAACTGAGGGTCATCCTTCACAGCTACAGCCTTGTCAGTGTCCTCCTCCTCCTCCATCCTCCTCTATCATTCACTGACCTCTGGTCACAGCGATGGTGAACTGAGGGTCATCCTTCACAGCTACAGCCTTGTCAGTGTCCTCCTCCTCCTCCATCCTCCTCCTCTATCATTCACTGACCTCTGGTCACAGCGATGGTGAACTGAGGGTCATCCTTCACAGCTACAGCCTTGTTAGTGTCCTCCTCCTCCTCCATCCTCCTCCTCTATCATTCACTGACCTCTGGTCACAGCGATGGTGAACTGAGGGTCATCCTTCACAGCTACAGCCTTGCCAGTGTCCTCCTCCTCCTCCATCCTCCTCCTCTATCATTCACTGACCTCTGGTCACAGCGATGGTGAACTGAGGGTCATCCTTCACAGCTACAGCCTTGTCAGTGTCCTCCTCCTCCTCCATCCTCCTCCTCTATCATTCACTGACCTCTGGTCACAGCGATGGTGAACTGAGGGTCATCCTTCACAGCTACAGCCTTGTTAGTGTCCTCGGTAAAGGTATTGATGTGCCACCCCCCCTGCATTTCTCGGTTAATTGTATTTTTCCGTTTTTGCCTTTTTTACCATACATAAAGCTACATTTTCAGCTAATTCTCTTTTTCGAATACTAACCCTAACCCTAAACCTAACCCTACCCCCCACTATGTACTGCAGTACACCGCGATTTGTTACAGTTGTGGTTCGTTGCGTTTTTAGGTGGGGGGTAGGGTTAGGGATAGGGTTAGTATTCCAAAAAGGTTATTAGCTAAAAAGGTTCCTAAAATACAGCTTTATGTATGGTAAGAAAGGCAAAAACGGAAAAATACAATTAACCGAGAAATGTAGGGGGGGTGGCACATCTTGACCTTTACCGTGTCCTCCTCCTCCTCCATCATTCACTGACCTCTGGTCACAGTGATGGTGAACTGAGGGTCATCCTTCACAGCTACAGCCTTGTCAGTGTCGTCGTCGTCGTCCTCCTCCTCCTCCTCCTCCTCCTCCTCTATCATTCACTGACCTCTGGTCACAGCAATGGTGAACTGAGGGTCATCCTTCACAGCCAGAGGCTTGTTAGTGTCCTGCTCCTCCTCCTCCTCCTCCTCCTCCTCCTCTATCATTCACTGACCTCTGGTCACAGCAATGGTGAACTGAGGGTCATCCTTCACAGCTACAGCCTTGTTAGTGTCCTCCTCCTCCTCCTCCTCCTCATCATCATCATCATCATCATCATCCACCTCTATCATTCACTGACCTCTGGTCACAGCGATGGTGAACTGAGGGTCATCCTTCACAGCTACAGCCTTGTCAGTGTCCAGCTCCTCCTCCATCCTCCTCCTCTATCATTCACTGACCTCTGGTCACAGCGATGGTGAACTGAGGGTCATCCTTCACAGCTACAGCCTTGTCAGTGTCCTCCTCCTCCTCCATCCTCCTCCTCTATCATTCACTGACCTCTGGTCACAGCGATGGTGAACTGAGGGTCATCCTTCACAGCTACAGCCTTGTTAGTGTCCTCCTCCTCCTCCATCCTCCTCCTCTATCATTCACTGACCTCTGGTCACAGCGATGGTGAACTGAGGGTCATCCTTCACAGCTACAGCCTTGCCAGTGTCCTCCTCCTCCTCCATCCTCCTCCTCTATCATTCACTGACCTCTGGTCACAGCGATGGTGAACTGAGGGTCATCCTTCACAGCTACAGCCTTGTCAGTGTCCTCCTCCTCCTCCATCCTCCTCCTCTATCATTCACTGACCTCTGGTCACAGCGATGGTGAACTGAGGGTCATCCTTCACAGCTACAGCCTTGTTAGTGTCCTCGGTAAAGGTATTGATGTGCCACCCCCCCTGCATTTCTCGGTTAATTGTATTTTTCCGTTTTTGCCTTTTTTACCATACATAAAGCTACATTTTCAGCTAATTCTCTTTTTCGAATACTAACCCTAACCCTAAACCTAACCCTACCCCCCACTATGTACTGCAGTACACCGCGATTTGTTACAGTTGTGGTTCGTTGCGTTTTTAGGTGGGGGGTAGGGTTAGGGCTAGGGTTAGTGTTCCAAAAAGGTTATTAGCTAAAAAGGTTCCTAAAATACAGCTTTATGTATGGTAAGAAAGGCAAAAACGGAAAAATACAATTAACCGAGAAATGTAGGGGGGGTGGCACATCTTGACCTTTACCGTGTCCTCCTCCTCCTCCATCATTCACTGACCTCTGGTCACAGTGATGGTGAACTGAGGGTCATCCTTCACAGCTACAGCCTTGTCAGTGTCGTCGTCGTCCTCCTCCTCCTCCTCCTCCTCCTCCTCCTCTATCATTCACTGACCTCTGGTCACAGCAATGGTGAACTGAGGGTCATCCTTCACAGCCAGAGGCTTGTTAGTGTCCTGCTCCTCCTCCTCCTCCTCCTCCTCCTCCTCTATCATTCACTGACCTCTGGTCACAGCAATGGTGAACTGAGGGTCATCCTTCACAGCTACAGCCTTGTTAGTGTCCTCCTCCTCCTCCTCCTCCTCCTCCTCATCATATCATCATCATCCACCTCTATCATTCACTGACCTCTGGTCACAGCAATGGTGAACTGAGGGTCATCCTTCACAGCTACAGCCTTGTCAGTGTCCTCCTCCTCCTCCATCCTCCTCCTCCTCTATCATTCACTGACCTCTGGTCACAGCAATGGTGAACTGAGGGTCATCCTTCACAGCTACAGCCTTGTCAGTGTCCTCCTCCTCCTCCTCCTCCTCCTCGCTCTCGGCGGGGTGGATCATGGAGGCTGTCCTGAAGTTGACGCGGGAGGCGTAGGTGGTCTTCTCGTGGACGTGCAGCTTCCTCTGCCTGATGCGCTCCTGGACAGAGTCAGGTTTGGACAATTAATGCAGCTGTGTAGATCTCCATACATTATATGGTCAATTATTAAAGTATATTATTAAATTATTATACCGATTATTACTACTAACATCTCCTGGACAGAGTCAGGTTTGGACCATTAATGCAGCTGTGTAGATCTCCATGAACTATATGGCCAATTATTAAAGTATATTATTAAATTATATAGCCAATTATTACTACTAACATCTCCTGGACAGAGTCAGGTTTGGACAATTAATGCAGCTGTGTAGATCTCCATGAATTATATGGCCAATTATTAAATTATATTATTAAATTATATAGCCAATTATTACTACTAACATCTCCTGGACAGAGTCAGGTTTGGACAATTAATGCAGCTGTGTAGATCTCCATGAATTATATGGCCAATTATTAAATTATATTATTAAATTATATAGCCAATTATTACTACTCAGGCCCGACGCATGCTCTGTAAAAGTGGTGAGGCCGACAATAGCATAGTCATACCTATGACAGCCAAGACTGACAACGACGAGAAAATGTCTGGAAAATGCAGACAGCTATTTGCAGCCATAAAGTAACTTAATTTATTCACTTTTTGTAAAACGATTTCATAGCACAAATCGATGGCTTGGAGGAAAAGTCGACTATCTCTAGATAGTTGATTGACTTATTATTGACCTTATTGCAAAAACTAACAACTTGTACCAAAACAAGAGCGAAATCGCAATAGTTTGTGGCACGCGGTCTATTTTTACCACTCCAACCATGAGTCACCTCCCCTGGCTTTTCAATAATTTTAATCTGTAAACCAGAATGTTATCTCTGCACCATTTCGTAACTTTTTATATCTTTTGGAAAACATTTAAAACTATGTATCCTACTTATACTCATCAAAAGAAGCACTGCATACTCGTCGTGTCTGTTGTAGTGTCTGTATTACGTATGTTTATTATTTTGTACGCTTTTAAAATACATCATGTTAAAGAGCGGCCTCAATTTGAAGTGTAGCCTCGATTTGAAGTGCGACATTTTGTCAAAATGTGCGACAATTTTGGACCGACCGACAGACCGACTGACCGACAAAGTGAGTTATAGGTTTGTGGCTTGAGCCACAAACAAAAAGATGGGCCCCCTCGTTCGAGAGTCATAGTCTTCCACAAGAGACTAAACTGTACCATGATTTTCAATTACTGTAGAAAATCATCTATTGTACAGCTCTCATGTTACTGTTGGCCCCTACTACAGGCTAATGTCAACCAATGATAAAAGCCATTTGAGTAAAGGGTGAACACACACACACACACGTTTCTTTAATTAATTGTTTACTTGTATATTTTCCTTTTCTTGTTGTTCGCGACTTTGGAATGTTTAGTTCTTTATTTTTTGTTTACATCATTTTTTATGGATGGCTTGTTGAAAAAAAACGGCCTGTATTACGCTATAGTGTACATGTTTCGTGCAAACATTCAACACTAGGCAGGTTTGCATCACTACATAAAAAATATTTTAAAAATAATGCTTAACCGCACAGTTTTGAAAATTTGCGGTATTGTTTATAATAATAAAAGCTAACATATGTTATAATTCCAGCAGATTATTAGCAGATTTTTTTTTAAAAGCATGACAAAGAAGACGAAATGACTCGTTTTCATTCATTGCCATCCTAAAAATAGACTAGAAGTCATTTCATTGGCTGAAAACTATTAAGGGACCGTAGAGGAACACTTTTATGCCAGTTTGGGTTGCATGGCTTCGCTGAGTTGTGAAGTGTGAATGTTTAAACACTATGTACGCTATAGCGTACTCTCGTGTTGAACGGTTGTGAAGGGAAGCAATCGGCCAGTGTTGAATGAGTTAAGCTGTAGTATTCAATTATATAGTCAATTATTACTACTAACATCTCCTGAACAGAATCAGGTTTGGACAATTAATGCAGCTGTGTAGATCTCCATGAATTATATGGTCAATTATTACATTTATATATTACTAATTTATATAGCCAATTGTTACTACTAACATCTCCTGGACAGAATCAGGTTTAACAATTAATGCAGCTGTGTAGATCTCCATGAATTATATGGCCAATTATTACATTATATTATTAAATTATATGGCCAATTATTACTACTAACATCTCCTGAACAGAATCAGGTTTGGACAATTAATGCAGCTGTGTAGATCTCCATGAATTATATGGTCAATTATTACATTATAATTATTATTAAATTATATAGCCAATTATTACTACTAACATCTCCTGAACAGAATCAGGTTTGGACTGCAGCTGTGTAGATCTCCATGAATTATATGGTCAATTATTACATTATAATTATTATTAAATTATATAGCCAATTATTACTACTAACATCTTCTGGACAGAATCAGGTTTGGACAATTAATGCAGCTGTGTAGATCTCCATGAATTATATGGTCAATTATTACATTATAATTATTATTAAACTAGCAATCGCCCCGTGGCAGTTTTAACCCCATGGCAGTTTTAACCCTGCGTCGACTCCGCCCCCTTACAGCTAAACACTCCCCTTCGCTGCTTTGACTCAGCACTTCTGACTCCGCCCCCTTACAGCTAAACACTCCCCTTCGCTGCTTCGACTCAGCGCTTCCGACTCCGCCCCCTTACAGGTAAACACTCGCCTTCGCTGCTTCGACTCAGCGCTTCACGCGCGGATCGACTTCTTGCGCTTCGGGCTTCGACTTTTGACTCCGCCCCCTTGCGCTTCGTGATGCTTCGAGTTCTTGCGCTTCAACTTCTTGCGCTTCAGGCTTCGACCCCTTGGCGGAGGTTTCCGAAAAGTAAGGACGGCATGACCTTCGGAGGGTGCCAAGGATGCTTGATACCAAATTTGGTGTCGATCGGTTGAGAACTGTGGCCATGTATAAGGGACACACACACACACAGACAGACAGACAGACACATATACAGATTTCGAAAATATATATAAGATTATATAGCCAATTATTACTACTAACATCTCCTGAACAGAAATCAGGTTTGGACAATTAATGCAGCTGTGTAGATCTCCATGAGTTATATGGTCAATTATTACATTATATGCAGATTTTGAGATAATATCATTTACATAATTTGCAGACACTTACCTTTCTTTTGATGTATGATTTATTGCTCTACTCCAAAAAATGAGGAAGTTATGGGGTGTTAAAGAGGGTAACCGAGCATTTGGCCATTTTGAGAAAACGGGGTTCAAAGACGTTTGACCCATCTGGAGTCATTGTACATTAACAACATACATTTTGCCTTCAAAATCTTGAACCAGACATAGCGGAATCGCATCCCAACGCATTCTTCTGGAACTGTATGGCAAGCAAAAGTCCGACATTTACGCGGTATCCGAGTTTTTACGTTCTTTTACACTTCGGGTCTTAGCGTATTATATTATAGATAAGTATCTATGCCTGTCTTCTTCTGCCTCTCCTTGTCTCTCAACAGAAAGATGTCGGAGTCCAAGGGCATCTTAAATGTTTTTTGCACATTATACACACTATTGATAGCCATAGCTGTTTCTTCTTCTGCCTCTCCTTGTCTCTCAACAGAAAGATGTCGGAGTCCAAGGGCATCTTAAATGTTTTTTGCACATTATACACACTATTGATAGCCATAGCTGTTTCTTCTTCTGCCTCTCCTTGTCTCTCAACAGAACGATGTCAGAGTCCAAGGGCATCTTGAAGGGGTTTTGTTTGCACACCATCACATCATTGTATATAAACAACAAAAATAGCACAATACATACCTGTTTTTTCTTCTGTCTTTCCTTGTCTCTCAACAGAAAGATGTCGCTGTCTGGCGGCATCTTGAAGGGGTTTTCTTTGCTGATCAGGTCCTCGGACATCACCGTCAGTTCGCTGGACACTGACTTGGCAGAGTTAGGGAAGGTCACTCTGCCCGACTGCCGAGACATGTCCTGGCCTGAACACACAGCACACATTCTTCAATAAATGTTGATTTGTTTGTACACAAGTTCTCTCCACCACTGTTGTTGTGTAGTATAGGTGATGGTCGCATAGGCAGGCTTGGGTCATCCTTTCTGTACACCATTCTCTCCACCACTGTTGTTGTGTAGTATAGGTGATGGTCGCATAGGCAGGCCTGGGTCATCCTTTTTTGAGGATGAACCTGGGTCTGTCTCAATGTGGCTGTTGCTTATGCTTAGCTAGGCGAATTGGTGCCGAAACTAACTTTGGTGAAGGGAATAATTTTAGAGGGCTACTTTCCCTTATTTCACTATTATCCTCTCTCTGTGCCTCACTCTTTCTATCTTTTCACTATTATCCTCTCTCCTTGCCTCACTCTTTCTATCTTTTCACTATTATCCTCTCTCCTTGCCTCACTCTTTCTATCTTTTCACTATTATCCTCTCTCCTTGCCTCACTCTTTCTATCTTTCACTATTATCCTCTCTCCTTGCCTCATTATTTCTATCTTTTCACTATTATCCTCTCTCCTTGCCTCACTCTTTCTATCTTTTCACTATTATCCTCACTCCGTGCCTCACTATTTCTATCTTTCACTATTATCCTCACTCTGTGCCTCACTCTTTCTATCTTTTCACTATTATCCTCTCTCCTTGCCTCACTCTTTCTATCTTTTCACTATTATCCTCTCTCCGTGCCTCACTCTAAATTCTATCTTTTCACTATTATCCTCTCTCCGTGCCTCACTATTTCTATCTTTTCATTATTATCCTCTCTCCTGTGCCTCACTATTTCTATCTTTTCACTATTATCCTCTCTCCTTGCCTCACTCTTTCTATCTTTTCACTATTATCCTCTCTCCTTGCCTCACTATTTCTATCTTTTCACTATTATCCTCTCTCCGTGCCTCACTATTTCTATCTTTTCACTATTATCCTCTCTCCTTGCCTCACTATTTCTATCTTTTCACTATTATCCTCTCTCCGTGCCTCACTATTTCTATCTTTTCACTATTATCCTCTCTCCGTGCCTCACTCTTTCTATCTTTTCACTATTATCCTCACTCCTTGCCTCACTATTTCTATCTTTTCACTATTATCCTCTCTCCGTGCCTCACTATTTCTATCTTTTCACTATTATCCTCTCTCCGTGCCTCACTATTTCTATCTTTTCACTATTATCCTCTCTCCTTGCCTCACTATTTCTATCTTTTCACTATTATCCTCTCTCCTTGCCTCATTATTTCTATCTTTTCACTATTATCCTCTCTCCGTGCCTCACTCTTTCTATCTTTTCACTATTATCCTCTCTCCTTGCCTCACTCTTTCTATCTTTTCACTATTATCCTCTCTCCGTGCCTCACTCTTTCTATCTTTTCACTATTATCCTCACTCCTTGCCTCACTATTTCTATCTTTTCACTATTATCCTCTCTCCTTGCCTCACTCTTTCTATCTTTTCACTATTATCCTCTCTCCTCCTGCCTCACTATTTCTATCTTTTCACTATTATCCTCTCTCCGTGCCTCACTATTTCTATCTTTTCACTATTAGTATTATCCTCTCTCCTTGCCTCACTCTTTCTATCTTTTCACTATTATTCCTCTCTCCTTGCCTCACTATTTCTATCTTTTCACTATTATCCTCTCTCCGTGCCTCACTCTTTCTATCTTTTCACTATTATCCTCTCTCCTTGCCTCACTATTTCTATCTTTTCACTATTATCCTCTCTCCGTGCCTCACTATTTCTATCTTTTCACTATTATCCTCTCTCCGTGCCTCACTCTTTCTATCTTTTCACTATTATCCTCTCTCCGTGCCTCACTCTTTCTATCTTTTCACTATTATCCTCTCTCCTTGCCTCACTATTTCTATCTTTTCACTATTATCCTCTCTCCGTGCCTCACTATTTCTATCTTTTCACTATTATCCTCTCTCCGTGCCTCACTCTTTCTATCTTTTCACTATTATCCTCTCTCCTTGCCTCACTCTTTCTATCTTTTCACTATTATCCTCTCTCCGTGCCTCACTATTTCTATCTTTTCACTATTATCCTCTCTCCGTGCCTCACTATTTCTATCTTTTCACTATTATCCTCTCTCCGTGCCTCACTCTTTCTATCTTTTCACTATTAGTATTATCCTCTCTCCCTTGCCTCACTCTTTCTATCTTTTCACTATTATCCTCTCTCCTTGCCTCACTATTTCTATCTTTTCACTATTATCCTCTCTCCTTGCCTCACTATTTCTATCTTTTCACTATTATCCTCTCTCCTTGCCTCACTATTTCTATCTTTTCACTATTATCCTCTCTCCGTGCCTCACTATTTCTATCTTTTCACTATTATCCTCTCTCCTTGCCTCACTCTTTCTATCTTTTCACTATTATCCTCTCTCCTTGCCTCACTATTTCTATCTTTTCACTATTATCCTCTCTCCTTGCCTCACTATTTCTATCTTTTCACTATTATCCTCTCTCCGTGCCTCACTATTTCTATCTTTTCACTATTATCCTCTCTCCGTGCCTCACTCTTTCTATCTTTTCACTATTATCCTCTCTCCTTGCCTCACTCTTTCTATCTTTTCACTATTATCCTCTCTCCTTGCCTCACTATTTCTATCTTTTCACTATTATCCTCTCTCCGTGCCTCACTATTTCTATCTTTTCACTATTATCCTCACTCCTTGCCTCACTATTTCTATCTTTTCACTATTATCCTCTCTCCTTGCCTCACTCTTTCTATCTTTTCACTATTATCCTCTCTCCGTGCCTCACTATTTCTATCTTTTCACTATTATCCTCTCTCCTTGCCTCACTATTTCTATCTTTTCACTATTATATTATCCTCTCTCCTTGCCTCACTATTTCTATCTTTTCACTATTATCCTCTCTCCGTGCCTCACTCTTTCCTCACTATTATCCTCTCTCCTTGCCTCACTATTTCTATCTTTTCACTATTATCCTCTCTCCTTGCCTCACTCTTTCTATCTTTTCACTATTATCCTCTCTCCGTGCCTCACTATTTCTATCTTTTCACTATTATCCTCTCTCCGTGCCTCACTCTTTCTATCTTTTCACTATTATCCTCACTCCGTGCCTCATTATTTCTATCTTTTCACTATTAGTATTATCCTCTCTCCGTGCCTCACTATTTCTATCTTTTCACTATTATCCTCTCTCCGTGCCTCACTATTTCTATCTTTTCACTATTATCCTCTCTCCTTGCCTCACTATTTCTATCTTTTCACTATTATCCTCTCTCCTTGCCTCACTCTTTCTATCTTTTCACTATTATCCTCTCTCCGTGCCTCATTATTTCTATCTTTTCACTATTAGTATTATCCTCTCTCCTTGCCTCACTATTTCTATCTTTTCACTATTATCCTCTCTCCGTGCCTCACTATTTCTATCTTTTCACTATTAGTCCTCTCTCCTCCTGCCTCATTATTTCTATCTTTTCACTATTATCCTCTCTCCTTGCCTCACTATTTCTATCTTTTCACTATTATCCTCTCTCCTTGCCTCACTATTTCTATCTTTTCACTATTATCCTCTCTCCGTGCCTCACTCTTTCTATCTTTTCACTATTAGTATTATCCTCTCTCCTTGCCTCACTCTTTCTATCTTTTCACTATTATCCTCTCTCCGTGCCTCACTCTTTCTATCTTTTCACTATTATCCTCTCTCCTTGCCTCACTATTTCTATCTTTTCACTATTATCCTCTCTCCGTGCCTCACTCTTTCTATCTTTTCACTATTATCCTCACTCCTTGCCTCACTATTTCTATCTTTTCACTATTAGTATTATCCTCTCTCCATGCCTCACTATTTCTATCTTTTCACTATTATCCTCTCTCCATGCCTCACTCTTTCTATCTTTTCACTATTATCCTCTCTCCTTGCCTCACTATTTCTATCTTTTCACTATTATCCTCTCTCCGTGCCTCACTCTTTCTATCTTTTCACTATTATCCTCTCTCCTTGCCTCACTATTTCTATCTTTTCACTATTATCCTCTCTCCTTGCCTCACTATTTCTATCTTTTCACTATTAGTATTATCCTCTCTCCGTGCCTCACTATTTCTATCTTTTCACTATTATCCTCTCTCCGTGCCTCACTATTTCTATCTTTTCACTATTATCCTCTCTCCCGTGCCTCACTCTTTCTATCTTTTCACTATTATCCTCTCTCCTTGCCTCACTATTTCTATCTTTTCATTATTATCCTCTCTCCGTGCCTCACTCTTTCTATCTTTTCACTATTAGTATTATCCTCTCTCCGTTGCCTCACTCTTTCTATCTTTTCACTATTATCCTCTCTCCTTGCCTCACTCTTTCTATCTTTTCACTATTATCCTCTCTCCGTGCCTCACTATTTCTATCTTTTCACTATTATCCTCTCTCCGTGCCTCACTCTTTCTATCTTTTCACTATTATCCTCACTCCGTGCCTCATTATTTCTATCTTTTCACTATTAGTATTATCCTCTCTCCGTGCCTCACTATTTCTATCTTTTCACTATTATCCTCTCTCCGTGCCTCACTATTTCTATCTTTTCACTATTAGTCCTCTCTCCTTGCCTCACTATTTCTATCTTTTCACTATTATCCTCTCTCCGTGCCTCACTATTTCTATCTTTTCACTATTATCCTCTCTCCGTGCCTCACTATTTCTATCTTTTCACTATTATCCTCTCTCCGTGCCTCACTCTTTCTATCTTTTCACTAT
This sequence comes from Phymorhynchus buccinoides, assembly GCA_017654935.2. Taxonomy (NCBI): domain Eukaryota; kingdom Metazoa; phylum Mollusca; class Gastropoda; order Neogastropoda; family Raphitomidae; genus Phymorhynchus; species Phymorhynchus buccinoides. The sequence goes on from CM065687.1 coordinate 63,230,859, forward strand.
TAGTATTATCCTCTCACTCCGTGCCTCACTCTTTTTCTATCTTTTCACTATTATCCTCTCTCCGTGCCTCACTCTTTCTATCTTTTCACTATTATCCTCTCTCCGTGCCTCACTATTTCTATCTTTTCACTATTATCCTCTCTCCTTGCCTCACTCTTTCTATCTTTTCACTATTATCCTCACTCCGTGCCTCATTATTTCTATCTTTTCACTATTAGTATTATCCTCTCTCCGTGCCTCACTATTTCTATCTTTTCACTATTATCCTCTCTCCGTGCCTCACTCTTTCTATCTTTTCACTATTATCCTCTCTCCTTGCCTCACTATTTCTATCTTTTCACTATTATCCTCTCTCCGTGCCTCACTCTTTCTATCTTTTCACTATTATCCTCACTCCGTGCCTCATTATTTCTATCTTTTCACTATTATCCTCTCTCCGTGCCTCACTATTTCTATCTTTTCACTATTATCCTCCTCACTCCGTGCCTCACTATTTCTATCTTTTCACTATTAGTATTATCCTCACTCCGTGCCTCATTATTTCTATCTTTTCACTATTATCCTCTCTCCGTGCCTCACTCTTTCTATCTTTTCACTATTATCCTCACTCCGTGCCTCATTATTTCTATCTTTTCACTATTAGTATTATCCTCTCTCCGTGCCTCACTATTTCTATCTTTTCACTATTATCCTCTCTCCGTGCCTCACTATTTCTATCTTTTCACTATTAGTATTATCCTCACTCCGTGCCTCATTATTTCTATCTTTTCACTATTATCCTCTCTCCGTGCCTCACTATTTCTATCTTTTCACTATTATCCTCTCTCCGTGCCTCACTATTTCTATCTTTTCACACAGAGTGAACATTTTTAAACTAACTCAAACACAAAAAGTAACATTTTGCAGTTTTAGACAATGTTTTTTTACATAATTTGAAAGCTTATGATCACTAAAGGGCAAAGATATGATACATGGACTGTGCAGCGAACAATGCAGAACAAAACGAACAGCAGCAAAGAAGATACAAATGTTACTAACATTATTAAGACAAGGGCACAGATATGATACATGGACTGTGCAGAGAACAATGCAGAACAAACGAACAGCAGCAAAGAAGATACAAATGTTACTAACATTATTAAGACAAGGGCACAGATATAATACATGGACTGTGCAGAGAACAATGCAGAACAAACGAACAGCAGCAAAGAAGATACAAATGTTACTAACATTATTAAGACAAGGGCACAGATATGATACATGGACTGTGCAGAGAACAATGCAGAACAAACGAACAGCAGCAAAGAAGATACAAATGTTACTAACATTATTTTATTAAGACATGGGTAAAAGGAAAGCATTCTCTCAATCCTGAAATGCAGAGAACATTTCAGAACAAACTGAATCTTCCCAATCCTGAAGTGGTGGCCGCATCTAACATAATTCCCAATCCTGAAGTGGTGGCCGCATCAAACATAATTCCCAATCCTGAAGTGGTGGCCGCATCAAACATAATTCCCAATCCTGAAGTGGTGACCGCATCAAACATAATTCCCAATCCTGAAGTGGTGGCCGCATCTAACATAATTCCCAATCCTGAAGTGGTGGCCGCATCAAACATAATTCCCAACCCTGAAGTGATGACCGCATCAAACATAATTCCCAATCCTGAAGTAGTGGCCGCATCAAACATAATTCCCAACCCTGAAGTGATGACCGCATCAAACATAATTTCCAATGTGTGTCTGTGCATACAGGATGGGAGGGGATAGTGTTAGAATTGCATATCTATCGTCTCTTGCTTTAATCTGCCATCAATTTTGGCAGAAATGTCTGATTTTATAAGACTGCAGTTCCGGATGACAAGATGGCCGATCCTGAAGACTCTTTCTATCACCCATGACAGGATGGCTGACCCTGAAGACTCTTTCTATCACCCATGACAGGATGGCTGACCCTGAAGACTCTTTCTATTAGCTTTTTCAATCCTGATTTCAGGAGCATGACTGAACTACTTTCACCCATGACAGGATGGCTGGCCCTGAAGACTCTTTCTATTAGCTTTTTCAATCCTGATTTCAGGAGCATGACTGAACTACTTTCACCCATGACAGGATGGCCAATCCTGAAGACTCTTTCTCAGCTTTTTCAATCCTGATTTCAGGAGCATGACTGAACTACTTTCACCCATGACAGGATGGCCGATCCTGAACTCTTTCTATTAGCTTTTTCAATCCTGATTTCAGGAGCATGGCTGAACTATTTTCACCCATGACAGGATGGCCGATCCTGAAGACTCTATCAGCTTTTTCAATCCTGATTTCAGGAGCATGCCTGAACTACTTTCACCCATGACAGGATGGCCGATCCTGAAGACTCTTTCTATTAGCTTTTCCAATCCTGATTTCAGGAGCATGACTGAACTATTTTCACCCATGACAGGATGGCTGATCCTGAAGACTCTATCAGCTTTTTCAATCCTGATTTCAGGAGCATGACTGAACTATTTTCACCCATGACAGGATGGCCGATCCTGAAGACTCTTTCTATCAGCCTTTTCAATCCTGATTTCAGGAGCATGACTGAACTATTTTCACCCATGACAGGATGGCCGATCCTGAAGACTCTTTCTATCAGCTTTTTCAATCCTGATTTCAGGAGCATGCCTGAACTACTTTCACCCATGACAGGATGGCCAATCCTGAAGACTTTCTATCAGCTTTTTCCATCCTGATTTCAGGAGCATGCCTGAACTACTTTCACCCATGACAGGATGGCCAATCCTGAAGACTCTTTCTATTAGCCTTTTCAATCCTGATTTCAGGAGCATGCCTGAACTACTTTCACCCATGACAGGATGGCCAATCCTGAAGACTCTATCAGCTTTTTCAATCCTGATTTCAGGAGCATGCCTGGCCTACTTTCACCCATGTTCAGAAGGTAAACGTTGATAAAGTAATTTGATTTACAGTAAAGATGGTTTTTTCAGTTCTACTTTTCAAAAACCAATTTTATTTTGAGAATAAAAATAATGTATATAATAACATATACAGCAGACATGCAGAGGGGAAAAAGAGAAAGAAAGGCTTGAGGAATGAGGGATCAAATAGAGAAGAAAACATATGCAATGCAAAAGATGGGAAAAAAGGAGAGAGAAGAAAAAACGTCACTTACGTGATTTTTTGCCAGACATTTCTGAAGCATTGGGTGACGCTCCCCCTGACCGCTGCACTGGTGAATCTGCCATTGTTAGAGCTGCTTAAGGCTGAAAAACACATTGACCATACTGTTAGCATGTTGTTTATGGCTGAAAAACACATTGACCATACTGTTAGCATGCTGCACTGGTGAATCTGCCATTGTTAGAGCTGAAAAACACACATTGACCATACTGTTAGCATGTTGTTTATGGCTGAAAAACACATTGACCATACTGTTAGCATGTTGTTTATGGCTGAAAAACACATCGACCATACTGTTAACATGCTGCACTGGTGAATCTGCCATTGTTAGAGCTGTTTAAGGCTGAAAAATACACATTGACCACACTGTTAGCATGTTGTTTGTGGCTGAAAAACACATTGACCATACTGTTAGCATGCTGCACTGGTGAATCTGCCATTGTTAGAAAAAACACACATTGACCACACTGTTAGCATGTTGTTTATGGCTGAAAAACACACATTGACCACACTGTTAGCATGCTGTTTATGGATGAAAAACACACATTGACCACACTGTTAGCATGCTGTTTATGGATGAAAAGCACACATTGACCACACTGTTAGCATGTTGTTTAGGATGAAAAACACACATTGACCACACTGTTAGCATGTTGTTTATGGATGAAGAACACACATGACCACACTGTTAGCATGTTGTTTATGGATGAAAAACACACATTGACCACACTGTTAGCATGTTGTTTATGGATGAAGAACACACATTGACCACACTGTTAGCATGCTGTTTATGGATGAAGAACACACATTGACCACACTGTTAGCATGTTGTTTATGGATGAAAACACACATTGACCACACTATGGCTGTAAAACACACATTGACCACACTGTTAGCATGTTGTTTATGGCTGTAAAACACACATTGACCACACTGTTAGCATGTTGTTTATGGCTGTAAAACACACATTGACCACACTGTTAGCATGTTGTTTATGGCTGTAAAACACACACTGACCACACTGTTAGCATGTTGTTTATGGCTGTAAAACACACATTGACCATACTGTTAGCATGTTGTTTATGGCTGTAAAACACACACTGACCACACTGTTAGCATGTTGTTTATGGCTGTAAAACACACACTGACCACACTGTTAGCATGTTGTTTATGGCTGTAAAACACACACTGACCACACTGTTAGCATGTTGTTTATGGCTGTAAAACACACATTGACCACACTGTTAGCATGTTGTTTATGGCTGTAAAACACACACTGAGACACTGTTACATGTTGTTTATGGCTGTAAAACACACATTGACCACACTGTTAGCATGTTGTTTATGGCTGTAAAACACACATTGACCACACTGTTAGCATGTTGTTTATGGCTGTAAAACACACATTGACCACACTGTTAGCATGTTGTTTATGGCTGTAAAACACACATTGACCACACTGTTAGCATGTTGTTTATGGCTGTAAAACACACACTGACCACACTGTTAGCATGTTGTTTATGGCTGTAAAACACACACTGACCACACTGTTAGCATGTTGTTTATGGCTGTAAAACACACATTGACCACACTGTTAGCATGTTGTTTATGGCTGTAAAACACACATTGACCATACTGTTAGCATGTTGTTTATGGCTGTAAAACACACATTGACCACACTGTTAGCATGTTGTTTATGGCTGTAAAACACACATTGACCACACTGTTAGCATGTTGTTTATGGCTGAAAAACACACATTGACCACACTGTTAGCATGTTGTTTATGGCTGTAAAACACACATTGACCACACTGTTAGCATGTTGTTTATGGCTGTAAAACACACATTGACCACACTGTTAGCATGTTGTTTATGGCTGTAAAACACACATTGACCACACTGTTAGCATGTTGTTTATGGCTGTAAAACACACATTGACCACACTGTTAGCATGTTGTTTATGGCTGTAAAACACACATTGACCACACTGTTAGCATGTTGTTTATGGCTGTAAAACACACATTGACCACACTGTTAGCATGTTGTTTATGGCTGTAAAACACCACACTGTTAGCATGTTGTTTACCACACACTGTGTTAGCATGTTGTTTATGGCTGTAAAACACACATTGACCACACTGTTAGCATGTTGTTTATGGCTGTAAAACACACATTGACCACACTGTTAGCATGTTGTTTATGGCTGTAAAACACACACTGACCACACTGTTAGCATGTTGTTTATGGCTGTAAAACACACATTGACCACACTGTTAGCATGTTGTTTATGGCTGTAAAACACACACTGACCACACTGTTAGCATGTTGTTTATGGCTGTAAAACACACACTGACCACACTGTTAGCATGTTGTTTATGGCTGTAAAACACACATTGACCACACTGTTAGCATGTTGTTTATGGCTGTAAAACACACACTGACCACACTGTTAGCATGTTGTTTATGGCTGTAAAACACACATTGACCACACTGTTAGCATGTTGTTTATGGCTGTAAAACACACATTGACCACACTGTTAGCATGTTGTTTATGGCTGTAAAACACACACTGACCACACTGTTAGCATGTTGTTTATGGCTGTAAAACACACATTGACCACACTGTTAGCATGTTGTTTATGGCTGTAAAACACACACTGACCATACTGTTAGCATGTTGTTTATGGCTGTAAAACACACATTGACCACACTGTTAGCATGTTGTTTATGGCTGTAAAACACACATTGACCACACTGTTAGCATGTTGTTTATGGCTGTAAAACACACATTGACCACACTGTTAGCATGTTGTTTATGGCTGTAAAACACACATTGACCACACTGTTAGCATGTTGTTTATGGCTGTAAAACACACATTGACCACACTGTTAGCATGTTGTTTATGGCTGTAAAACACACACTGACCACACTGTTAGCATGTTGTTTATGGCTGTAAAACACACATTGACCACACTGTTAGCATGTTGTTTATGGCTGTAAAACACACACTGACCACACTGTTAGCATGTTGTTTATGGCTGTAAAACACACATTGACCACACTGTTAGCATGTTGTTTATGGCTGTAAAACACACACTGACCACACTGTTAGCATGTTGTTTATGGCTGTAAAACACACATTGACCACACTGTTAGCATGTTGTTTATGGCTGTAAAACACACATTGACCACACTGTTAGCATGTTGTTTATGGCTGTAAAACACACATTGACCATACTGTTAGCATGTTGTTTATGGCTGTAAAACACACATTGACCACACTGTTAGCATGTTGTTTATGGCTGTAAAACACACACTGACCACACTGTTAGCATGTTGTTTATGGCTGTAAAACACACATTGACCACACTGTTAGCATGTTGTTTATGGCTGTAAAACACACATTGACCACACTGACATGTTGTTTATGGCACACTGTTAGCATGTTGTTTATGGCTGTAAAACACACATTGACCACACTGTTAGCATGTTGTTTATGGCTGTAAAACACACACTGACCACACTGTTAGCATGTTGTTTATGGCTGTAAAACACACATTGACCATACTGTTAGCATGTTGTTTATGGCTGTAAAACACACACTGACCACACTGTTAGCATGTTGTTTATGGCTGTAAAACACACATTGACCACACTGTTAGCATGTTGTTTATGGCTGTAAAACACACATTGACCACACTGTTAGCATGTTGTTTATGGCTGTAAAACACACATTGACCAAACTGTTAGCATGTTGTTTATGGCTGTAAAACACACACTGACCACACTGTTAGCATGTTGTTTATGGCTGTAAAACACACATTGACCACACTGTTAGCATGTTGTTTATGGCTGTAAAACACACACTGACCACACTGTTAGCATGTTGTTTATGGCTGTAAAACACACATTGACCACACTGTTAGCATGTTGTTTATGGCTGTAAAACACACATTGACCACACTGTTAGCATGTTGTTTATGGCTGTAAAACACACATTGACCACACTGTTAGCATGTTGTTTATGGATGAAGAACACACATTGACCATACTGTTAGCATGTTGTTTATGGCTGTAAAACACACACTGACCACACTGTTAGCATGTTGTTTATGGCTGTAAAACACACATTGACCACACTGTTAGCATGTTGTTTATGGCTGTAAAACACACATTGACCACACTGTTAGCATGTTGTTTATGGCTGTAAAACACACATTGACCACACTGTTAGCATGTTGTTTATGGATGAAGAACACACATTGACCATACTGTTAGCATGTTGTTTATGGCTGTAAAACACACACTGACCACACTGTTAGCATGTTGTTTATGGCTGTAAAACACACACTGACCACACTGTTAGCATGTTGTTTATGGCTGTAAAACACACACTGACCACACTGTTAGCATGTTGTTTATGGCTGTAAAACACACATTGACCACACTGTTAGCATGTTGTTTATGGCACGTGACCACACTGTTAGCATGTAAAACACACACTGACCACACTGTTAGCATGTTGTTTATGGCTGTAAAACACACATTGACCACCAGCACTGTTAGCACATGTTGTTTATGGCTGTAAAACACACATTGACCACACTGTTAGCATGTTGTTTATGGCTGTAAAACACACACTGACCATACTGTTAGCATGTTGTTTATGGCTGTAAAACACACATTGACCACACTGTTAGCATGTTGTTTATGGATGTTAGCAAAACACACATTGACCACACTGTTAGCATGTTGTTTATGGCTGTAAAACACACATTGACCACACTGTTAGCATGTTGTTTATGGCTGCCACACTGTTAAAAACACACACACGCACGCACACTGACCACACACTGTTAGCATGTTGTTTATGGCTGAAAAACACACATTGACCACACTGTTAGCATGTTGTTTATGGCTGTAAAACACACATTGACCACACTGTTAGCATGTTGTTTATGGCTGTAAAACACACACTGAACACACATGTTGTTTATGACTGTAAAACACCATTGACTGTTAGCATGTTGTTTATGGCTGTAAAACACACACTGACCACACTGTTAGCATGTTGTTTATGGCTGTAAAACACACACTGACCACACTGTTAGCATGTTGTTTATGGCTGTAAAACACACACTGACCACACTGTTAGCATGTTGTTTATGGCTGTAAAACACCCACTGACCACACTGTTAGCATGTTGTTTATGGCTGTAGCACCTTCTGGAACAATCTTCCACACCAAGCAGCTGGCCCAGATCTACTGCCGCACGCAATACAGACAGGCCAGTTTCCTGCCACGCACCATCAAGGCATGGAACAACCTTCCACACTGTTGGATTATATTCCCTATCGTTGGTTCGTTTTGGGTGCTAAGACAAGTAGCTTAATAAAACATGGCGACCTGACATTTGTGTCTTCTTGTGCTGTTGTTGGATGCTACATTTGGCGACGAGGATGGATCAAAACTCATGCACAAGTTTCCACATTAGTCTCAGTAGTAGTGGTAGTCAACAAGCAGCTGGCCCAGATCTACTGCCGCACGCAATACAGACAGGCCAGTTTCCTGCCACGCACCATCAAGGCATGGAACAACCTTCCTGAACAGGCTGTTGAGGCCATGCACCATCAAGGCATATGGAACAACCCTCCTGAACAGGCTTGTTTAGGCGGGCACATTATATTTCAATATTAATAAACATTCACACACACACACACACACACACACATACACACACACACACACACACACACACACACACACACACACACACAACACACACCACACACACACACACACCGGACCTGGGCACCTTAGTGTCCTGGTTCTCCCTTTCCAGGCCCATCCTTTCCACACACACACACACACACACACACACACACACACACACACACACACGCACACTAACTACACCCTTCAATCTCCCCCCCACCCCCAGAGCAACACCCTACCCCCCCCCCTGCGTCGAAGGTACCCACCCCGCCCCTAATGGTGCAGAAGCAGAAGCAAAAGCAGAAAATGGACAAAATGGAAGGTTCATGCAGTCGCATGCAAAAAGAAGTAGCATCGTGTAAATACTTAGTCGCTGGGGAGGGGGGGGGGGGGGAGAAGAAAAAAAAAAGAGCGGTAAAGGTCAAGATGGACACGTTGACCACCACCCCTACCTATCTCGGCGGGGAAATTAATTTTGCATTTTTTCCGTTATTGCCTTTTTCTTACCATACATAAAGTCTGTATTTTAGGAACAGAAGATCAGAGAGATTTTACAGCTCGAATAACCCAGTTTTGTAGGAGATACTAACCCTAACCCTAACCCCAATAGCCCTAACCCTTTTGGCTGCAACCCTAAAAAGGTGGCGAATGCTGCTGATTTACCCCCACCGTGTTGGAGAATGTGAAGACGGAAAAACGCAACGAACCACAACTGTGACAAATTGCATCCAGGTCCTGGTTCTCCAAAATTCACACTAACCTAACCCTTACTCTCCCCCCCCCCCAGTACCCCCCCCCCTACCCCCACCCCCCTAATGCATTGTACATAGTGGGGGGTAGGGTTAGGTTTAGGGCTAGGGTTAGTATTCCAAAAAACTGTGACAAATCGCGGTGTACTGCAGTTAGCTAAAAATGTTCCTAAAATACAGCTTTATGTATGGTAAGAAAGGCAAAAACGGAAAAAATACAATTAACCGAGAAATGCATGGGGGGTGGCACATCTTTACCTCTCCCCTTCGCTCGCTACTATGAGTTAGCATTTGCGACATTAAGGATGAACGACAAATTTCACTTTTTCCGTATTTGAAACACTTTTCCGTACTCAAATCGTTCATATTTCATGACATTACGGGAAAAAAAATGAAATTTAAAAAAAATTCGCTCAATGTCGCAAATGCTAAGTCTCATAGTAGCGAGCGAAGTATTTACACGATGCTACTTTTTTGCATACAACACACATCACATTGGGGACCGATCAGCGGGACCTAGCTGGCTGGGCCAAGTTTCCTGCTTTCTTCTTTTCTATCCGCTTTCTTCTTCTTTGTTTCTGAACTCGCGCATTTCCGTAGATCCTCCTAAAGTTATACAGCGACAGAATAGTCAACACTAATGTCAACAGTGACTGTGGTCGATATGAAGGAAGGAAGGATGGCGAGAGGAGGGGTGAACAAAATTTGAGTCTGAATAAAAATGGAATCTTGAAGTTAAAACCTGACACTGACCTCTCAATATAGGTACACAGTGATGCTTTCTGGTAGTGTAAAGGCAGAAAAGGCTCAGAGTTGACCAAACACGGGACAAGACAAATGGAGAGCGGAAGCAGTAACCAGCACCAACAACACCACAACGAGGCGCACTGCCTCGCAACAAGGGACACCACTCCACGCTGTTCGACTTTCATTTTCCCTGTCCCTCCCTCCAATGGGTGACCAGTCAGATCGGCCTCGTGTCATTTCGGCCCCGCTTTTTTTGGTCGTTTCGGCCTCGCCCTACGAGTCAAATCGGCCTCGTTTCAGTCCAACTCATCCTCGTTTCCAATCAACTTGTCCTCGACATAATAATATATGTTTTGTTTGTTTGTTTGTTTTTTGTGCATCTCTCTCTCTCTCTCTCTCTCCTCTCTCTCTCTCTCTCTCTCTCTCTCTCTCTCTCTCTCTCTCTCTCTCTCTCTCTGTGCATCTCTGTCTCTGTTTCTTAGACTTATTTAAAACCAGTTTAATATACAGTGGTGGATCTTACTGGAATAATCTGCCAGCCAACTTAAAAGCGACCAAACGCCCAGCATACTTCAACTAATGAAGAACTACCCAATGAACAAACTCCACTGACAATGCACAATGAAACTCTCTCTCTCTCTCTCTCTCTCTCTCTCTCTCTCTCTCTCTCTCTCTCTCTCTCTCACTTCTCTCTCTCTCTCTCTCTCTCTCTCTCTCTTTATTTTCCCGTGTGTATGCGCTTACTTCACACATTTTGAATGCTAATAATTAGTATAGTTAATAATAATAGGTTTGATTTTGTTATTGATGTGTTACAATATAGGGGAAGACGGGGTAAAAAGCGCATGGGCGGGTAAGAAGCCCACCCCAATTATCTCATGAAATAAAGAAAATTTCAGTCAAATTTGCCCATGAGACGAATGCTAGACATTAACGCTCGTCTCATGGGCAAAATGAGACTGAAATTTGCTTCATTTCATGAGATAATTGGGGTGGGCTTCTTACCCGCCCATGCGCTTTTTACCCCGTCTTCCCCTAGGGATGTTTTTTGCATGCTTTATATTACTTTGTATGTGTTTATTTTCGTTTTTTCCATTTTCTACTTTTATATATGTATTTTGTCCAGAGGGCTGGATGTAAAAAAGCATGTTATTGCTTACTCTATTACCCTCTATAAATAAAATTCAATCAATCAATCAATCACTCTCTCTCTCTCTCTCTCTCTCTCTCTCTCTCTCTCTCTCTCTCTCTCTCTCTCTCTCTCTCTCTCTTTTCTCTCTCTCTCTCTCTCTCTCTCTCTCTCTCTCAATTTCATCAGGTACATAACATTCGCAAAAGTGACTTATTTTATATGTTTTACCCAACAGTATTCTCTTTAAGAAATAGCATATTGCTGCTGACTCCAATGGACTAACATAAATAAATATTGAACGTATGCACTGTTATTTATCATGATGCCTACATGTGTTTACCGGCTTTTTAACTCATGAATATTTTGCGCATCTAACATTACCTTGATTTGATCTGTCATGTATAAAGGTATGCATGTTAAAATTGGCTATGTTAAACACAATTAAGTTTGATTTAATAATGTGTATGTGTTTTATTCTATTTTTTGCATTTTACAGACAAGTGTGTAGGCCTATGTTGGCTTAGGCTTGATTTTCTCAGGTTATATATAAAAATATTTGTGTCGTTTTTGATATTTGTTAAAAATGAAGATGAAACGTAGGATTTATTTTGCTGTTTACATGTGCACATGCTTACTTTTAAATTAGTCTTGTTAGTTGAGTGTATATTTTAAGCTTGAGTGTATAAGGTAGGATTAGGTTTGATTTTGTCGAGTGTATATGCTAATTTACAAATTTGTGCATGCTAAAAATAAATACTTATATAAAGTAAGATTAAGTTCGATGATGTTATAGATATGTATTTACTATGATTTTATAACGTGTGTGTGTTTACTTTTAAGCTTATTTTTCAGTTGAATATGCGAAGTAGGCCTACAAGTAACTAGGCTCGACTTTGTCATGTATCGTTTTACTGTGTTTATAATGCTATGATTGTTAAAGATGAGCGTGTTAGATATGCTTCTCTCTCTCTCACTCAGTCTCTCTCTCTCTCTCTCTCTCTTAGTGTGTGCGCGCATGCATGCGCGTATGTGAGTGTGATGTGTTATGAGAGAGTGACAGTGCTTGGTGAACGAGGGTGGATGTCTTTGTGAGTGAAAATCATGTTATTTTTTGTTACTTTATTTCTTTGCATTCGAATGTTGGTGGTATGACTTTCTTGCTGATTTTAATTAATGTTTTCAGACGACAAAAATGGTGTTTTACATCCTCTTGGTCTGAATCAGACACATATGGGACATTTGTAAATACAAATATGGTGGGAACAATACTGGAGGCAATGCCCGGAGGCAGTACGAAACCAGTAAAGTCCCGATTTTTTTCAATTAATACAGATAGGTGTAGCGGTAACCACGCCTCGGTAAACCTCATCGGCTATGGCACCGCTACAAGTATTTGTTGCATTTAATTAATGTTTTCCATCTTTCATTGTTGCTTTTGTAACGCGCAATGAGCATACTACTATATGGATTTTTAGCGCTATATAAATTATTATTATTATTATTTATTATTATTGCTACTATTATTATTATTATAGGATTGGGTTTCATCTTGTTATGTAAAAATGTGTGCATGTTAAAGATGAGTATGTAGAATAGGATTTGGTTTTATTTTGTCATGTGTATGTGCTTACATTTACGTTTGATGTATTTTTAAGATTAGTATGTAAAATGGGCTTAGGCTTGATTTTATTATGTGTATCGGCTTTAAATTTAAAATATGTACATGTTACGAGTATGTAAAATAAGGATTAGTCTTAATTTTGTGATGAGTTAAGTTTTACTTATGTGCATGTTAAAGATGAGGACTAGAAAGTAGGTTTAGGCTTGATTTCGTTATGAGCAGTATTTACTTTTTAATATGTGTATTCGCTTGCAAACAATATGACTAGGTCTGCTTTTGTTACGAGTGTGTGTTTACTTTTTAATTTGTTCATGCTAAAAATAGGTTTCATGTTGCCATGGGTACATGTATTTACATTTTAAATTGTGCATGCTAAGATGAGTAGGTAAAGTAATACTATGTTTGACTTATTATGCATGGGTTTCCTTTCAAATAAGTACATTTTAAATGATGAATATATAAAGTATGATTGAGGTGGGTTTTTTCATGTTTTGTGTGCACTTCTCTATTTTTGAATGTTTAAAGATGAGTGTGAAAAGTAGGATTGGGTTTTATTTTCCCGTGTGTATGCGCTTACTTCACACATTTTGAATGTTAATAATGAGTATAGTTAATAATAATAGGTTTGATTTTGTTATTGATGTGTTACAATATAGGGATGTTTTTTGCATGCTTTATATTACTTTGTATGTGTTTATTTTCGTTTTCCATTTTCTACTTTTATATATGTATTCTGTCCAGAGGGCTGGATGTAAAAAAAAAGCATGTTATTGCTTACTCTATTACCCTCTATAAATAAAAATTATTCATTTCATAATTCCTTCTCCCCCCCCCCCCTCTCATTCATATTCTCTCTCTTATCTCTTTCTCTTATTCTCTCCCTTTCTTTCTCCTGCTCTCAGTCTCTCGCTGTCACTATCGCACCCCCCCTCCCTCTCTCTCGCTCACTATGTCTCTCTATTCTTTCTCTTTCTCTTTCTTTCTCTCTGTCTCAGTCCCTCGCTGTGTCTATCCACCCCCCCGCCTCCTCTCTCTCTCGCTGTCACTATGTCTCTCTATGTCTTTCTCTTTCTCTCTGTCTCTTTCTTTCTCTCTGTCTCAGTCCCTCGCTGTGTCTATCCACCCCCCCTCCTCTCTCTCTCGCTGTCACTATGTCTCTCTCTATGTCTTTCTCTCTTCTCTTTCTCTGTCTCTTTCTTTCTCTCTGTCTCAGTCCCTCGCTGTGTCTATCCACCCCCCTCCTCTCTCTCTCGCTGTCACTATGTCTCTCTATGTCTTTCTCTTTCTCTGTCTCTCTTTCTTTCTCTCTGTCTCAGTCCCTCGCTGTGTCTATCCACCCCCCTCCTCTCTCTCTCGCTGTCACTATGTCTCTCTATGTCTTTCTCTTTCTCTCTGTCTCTGTCTCTTTCTTTCTCTCTGTCTCAATCCCTCGCTGTGTCTATCCACCCCCCTCCTCTCTCTTTCGCTGTCACTATGTCTCTCTATGTCTTTCTCTTTCTCTCTGTCTCTGTCTCTTTCCTTTCTCTCTCTGTCTCAATCCCTCGCTGTGTCTATCCACCCCCCTCCTCTCTCTCTCGCTGTCACTATGTCTCTCCACGGACCTACATTACATCTAATGTAAGTTCGTGGTCTGTCTAGGTCTCTCTATGTCTTTCTCTTCTCTCTTTCTTTCTGTCTCTTTCTTTCTCTCTGTCTCAGTCCCTCGCTGTGTCTGTCCATCCCCCTCCTCTGGTCCCATTATTATCCCCTTTCAGTTCCCCGTGTCCCCGGGAGAGGGTGTAGGTAACTCTGCAACCTACAGTAAACGTTTACAAGAGGTTTATATGCACATTTACCTACTTATAAATAGAGTTGAGAACCGGTTCGGTCTTTTCGAACCGGTTTTTTTAAACCAGTACTCGCATCACTAGTTTCACCTATGCAAACACATATTTATTTGTCAGAATATTCACACACACGCGCACACACACATACGCACACACACTCAACTAAACACTCAGTTCAACTCCAACAAACATTTTAATGACGGGGTCATCTGCCCGTGTCAAAGGAAGGTGAGGGTAGGGGTGTAGTTGAAAAAATATAATAATCATAGGGAAAATAATTAAACCAAAGCAAAAACAAAACGTCATATGGCGGTTGGAGTGTGAAGGATGGTGGCACATTCACAACGCAATGAACTAGCTTTGATAAATAATCAGATATGTAGCGGGAGGATAAGGAATTTTTAAAAAAAGTATAATAATCTTAATTATGTACCTGAACAGATAATCAAAATAAGAAGAGAACATCTTCCACAATGGAAGGGAAAAATATCACACACGAGCGCGCACACACACACACACTCACACGCGGCACAACCGCACATACGCACGCTTGCACACGCACGCACACACACATTCTCTCTCTCTCTCTTTCAGTCCCAGGGCTGGGTGGAGAAAAGCTGTTATTGCTAATCTCATGCTCCCTGGTTAAATAACATTAAAAAACGTTACGTTTCTCTCTCTCTCTATCTCCTCTCTCTCTCTCTACTCTCTCTCTCTCTCTCTCTCTCTTCTCTCTCTCTCTCTCTCTCTCCTCTACTGGTCTCTCCCTCTCTCACTCTCTCTCTCTCTCTACTCTCTGTCTACTCTCTCTTCTCTCTTCTCTCTCTCTCTCTCTCTCTCTCTCTATCTCCCTCTCTCTATATCTTTGTTACCCGTCGACGTAATTTCCTTGGGTGATGTTTTTCGCCTTATTCTCCTTGTCTTTCATTCACTACTTGTGGTCTTGAGTTTCTTTATTACTTACTTTTCATTTCTTCAGCAGCATCAGCCGCGCGACTCACTGGAAGTCCCACTTCCAGGAGGTGGAGCATCCCGACTGCGTCCACAGCACACCTCGTCCCAGGTGGCGACACTCAGGGCTCCCTGGTACAACCCTTGTACCGCCCATGGGGTCAGCCTGTGTTACTGAAACACATTGTGGTGGAGCATTCTGACAGCGGCCACAGCACACCTCGTCCCAGGTGGCGACACTCAGGGCTCCCTGGTACAACCCTTGTACCGCCCATGGGGTCAGCCTGTGTTACTGAGACACATTGTGGTGGAGCATTCTGACAGTGGCCACAGCACACCTCGTTTCCAGGTGGCAACATTCAGGGCTCCCAGGTACATTCCCTTGTACCGCCCATGGGGTCAGCCTGTGTTACTGAGACACATTGTGGTGGAGCATTCCGAGAGCCGGCCACAGCACACGATGTCCCAGGTGGAGGACACTCAGAGTTCCCTGGTACAGCCCTCGTAGAGACAGAGAGGTCAGACAAGAGTTAGAGAAAGACATTGTGAGAGATCATCAGAGAGAGAGAGAAAGGAGACCTCGTCCCAGGTGGAGACAGAGAGAGCTCCCTGGTAGAACCCTTGTACCGCCCATGGGGTCAGCCTGTGTTAGCGAGATGAGACATTGAGGATTTGAGCATTCCGACAGAGGCCAGAGCAGATGTCGAGAGAGAGAGGTAGAGAGAGAGAGATCCCTGGTAGAACCCTTGTAGAGAGAGAGAAGAAAGCCTGGAGAGAGAGAGACACATTGCGGAGGAGCAGAGAGAGAGGCCACAGCACACCTCGTCCCAGAGAGAGAGACACTAAGGGAGAGATGGTAGAGAGAAGAGTAGAGAGATGAGGTCAGGACGAGAGACTGAGAGACAGAGAGAGAGGAGAATTCCGACAGAGAAGAGAGCAGACCTCGTCCCAGGAAGCGACACTCAGAGCTCCCAGGTACAACCCTTGTACCGCCCATGGGGTCAGCCTGTGTTACTGATACACATTGTGGTGGAGCATTCCGACAGCGGCCACAGCACACCTCGTCCCAGGTGGCGACACTCAGGGCTCCCTGGTACAACCCTTGTACCGCCCATGGGGTCAGCCTGTGTTAGAGAGAGATTGTGGAGAGAGAGAGGGGGACAGCGGCCACAGGAGACCTCGTCCCAGGTGACGACAAAAAGGGCTCCCTGGATAAAGACCCTCGTAATTCGAACCTGTGTTACAGAACACATTGTAAGGAGCCAAATCACAATGAATACTTTATTGCATTGGTTACACAAACAATCCATTCATTGTACTCATCACTTTATTATAAATAACAGGTTTGCCACAACCTAATCACCACACCCCAAAATATAATCACTTACTGTGAGACATTACTTCCCTTGTACAACAGTTTTTTTTATTATCTTTTCATATTGATCCTTTTCATTGATTTACAAAATGCACAGAACTTTAAAGGTGGACCCTGACGGATGAGTTTTTGCAAGAAACACGTCGAGGTCACCAGAAAGACAGAATTTTCAAGGATCGGAACACACTCAATTTACTCTGGTTACCTAGAGATCAAAACGTCAAAACGGCGATTCCTCCTTGGCAAAGATGTCGGAAAGAGAAGCCATTTTATCTGCATGGGGTGGGTGAAAGAACAATCATTGTGGTTGAAGCTTTTTCTTGTTTTTGTAGTGCAGTAAAAATACATAAAAAGGAACTATTTCCTTTATTGCGAGCGAAACTCCTTTAGATAAAATGAGATAAAATTTAAAATAACCGAAAACGAAGAGAGTTTGTATTGTGAGAAATATCGTGCAAACGATTTGTCGGCCATTAGAAAAGAGACGGTCACACGCCTTATCTTTGGGTGAAATAATTTGACTTCCAGCACTTCTGCCAAGAATGAATCGCCGATTGAATGTACAATTACTAGGAAAACCAGATCAAAGTGAGCGTTGAGGAATAATCTAATGAAAGTGTGTTTTTCTTGGTTATTTATTTATTAAGACAACTTTTATAGCGCCTAATCTTTAAGCTCTAAACGCTTTACAGAAATCACTAAAAATGAATAGTAAACCCACTGAACAAAAAAGTAGACATCAAACATTGACCAACACCCCTCTTCCCTGATCCCTCAGTCAATTTCTCAAGTACGCCCTAAATAATGAATGACATAATCTACAGTACACTGTCGTAACCAACTTGAAACACTCACACTGATGGACACTTTAAAAACGCAAGGAAGCACACTATTAACAAATCCCACTCACACCCGCACTTATTAAAACGAGGAGATTCGAAGAACGAGAAAGAGAGAGGTGGGAGAGAGACAGACAGAAAGAGAGGACAGAGAGACAGTGAAAGACAGAGAGGGGGGAGACATAGAGAGTCAGACAGAGGGACAGACAGAGAAAGAAAGAAGAGATAGACACACAAACAGAGACAGAGATATATTGGACTGAAATACAGTTACATCATCATCATTCATATAGGAAAAAGCCAAGTGTCCGTGTGAGGTCAAGTCAAGTCAAGTCAAAATCATCTTTATTGAGGGTTAAAGAATAAGCTAACAAAGCTTTTTTTCATCCTGCCCTCATAAAAAAAAAACACATCAATCAAAAATCAATGAACTTAACATATTTACAGGAACACAAAACAGAAAACATTATGATCAGTATAATGAAAGAAAAAAAAACAACAACAAAAAAAAAAGAACCAAACAGAAGAGAGAGAGAGGGGAATAGGGAGGAAGAGAGAGGGAGAGAAAGCTGGGGGTGGAAACACTCACATACACACATGCGCGCATATACACACACACAAATACGCTCATCAAACACACACGCTCACTCAAACACCACAACAACCACACACACACAACACACACCACACACACACCACACCCACACACACACTCCACCACACACACACACACATGCACACACAATTGGAAAACAAAACAAAAAAAAGAAGGAAAGGGAAGATAGAAGGAAGAAAAAAATATTTCCAGACAAAAGAACAATCAATGCATATACACATCTCAATAATGCCAGATTACAATCTATCAACCAGGTGCTTCTTAAAACCTTTTATAAAAGCTGGTTTAGATGGACATGATTCCAAGAATGATGGAAAGTTGTTCCATGCGTTTCACCCAGAGTATGTCAAGCTGGATTTGAACAGATCGTTATGGGGCTTAAGAAATGAAAGCTTAAGAGTATGTCGATTTTCATTCAATGTAAATAAACTTATTATTTCAATTGGGGCTGTTCCATTTACGATGTTGTACAAACATAGTCATTTGTTTAAGAAAAGTCCTTCTTTAAAAGGAAGGATGTTTAGGTGTTTATAGTTCAATTATTGTCAAACTAGTAGAACTTTTAAGTAGGACAAAACTTTAAAGCTCTTGTGTGGTAAGCGAGTTATGTATTTAGATGATTTTCACTAGCACTATTCCCAAACGTGGATGACGTAATGTAAATATAAGAGTAAGATGTGTGTGTGTGTGTGGTGTGTGTGTGTGTGTGTGTGTGTGGTGCTGTGTCGGGTGTGTGTCTGTCTTGTTTGAAACACAAAACGGGCCTTATAACTCCGCCGTTTTTTGACTCGAATCGCTTCAAATTTGCTGTGAGCCCTAACGGGGCGATGGCAACGGCAACCGGGGCGGCCGTGTCATTTGCGCGGTTTCGTAAATACAATGAAACGCGTATCCACCGGACTCTCGGTGCCTGTATCTCCGGTCTTTCTGGACCGAGTGCCTTCAAATTTCTCAGGTGGCTGACCAATTGGTGGAACGTGGGACAATCACCATCCCCCCCAATGTGCCAATCCGGAAGGAATCGGTTCAGAAACTCGCGCGCTTTACGCCGCTTCACCTTTTCTTGAACAGTTTCTTAACCGAATCGCCTCAAATTTGCTGTCAGGCTTGCTATAACCCGGGCACACTCGCACCCAACAACTGTGAAGAGAATAGAGAGAGAGAGACACTCTCATAGCAGAGACAAACGGGAGACAGAGCCTTATAAGACCGCCGACGGAGACACAGAGAGCCAGACAGAGGGACAGTACAGAGAATGAGAGTAAGAGAGAGACACCGTTTAATATGCGTTACCAGTACGATAATATAGGACTGAAATAGGCGTTGCGCAAGTGCATCATAAAATAAAACAACTGACTATACATTTGTACAATAAAATAGTCAACCACAAAAAAAAAAAAGGCACAGAATATGCAATATTAGGCAAACATTCACACACCACACGCACACATACTTACCCCACCCAACAACTGAACACCCACACACACATCACACACACAAATAAAACACACACATACACGCATACGCGCGCAACACAAATACGACACAACACTACACACCACCACGATTAAGTGGAAAACATTAAATGAATGGACAACTCACCCACATACTGAATAACATAGCATTTTTTAAAACACTTATAACGTAAAATCACCTTTTTAAAACAGTGAGTACAAAAATGGATAAAGAAATGAAAATATATAAGTACATAAAATGTTCTCAACATTAAACTTCACCCATCCAGCCCATCCTTTCACAACACACACACACGCGCACATCACGTCACAAACACGCAAACATGCGAGACATGTACACACATGCACGCGCTCACATGCACAGGCTCATCTATTGTGCATCACTGACCGGAGCGGCAGAGAGCAGAAGCAGAAAGAAGAAAATGGACATGGAAGGTAAAGCAGATCTCGACGCGTTTCTTGGCAAGAAACTCACAACCGTCAAAGGGTGCCCTTTAAAGAATCCTTTTTCTTCTCTTTTTTCACACACTATTTTCCACACCATTTTTATCCACTTCAGAGAAGGTGAGATTAGCGGTCCATCGGCCAGAGACCCTTATGGGTCAGTAACCATTGCACTTCAGATTACACAAAGAACATCTTAATCACCCGTACAAGCTCGTGTCCCCGGCAGAAAAGCGCGCAGAACAACGCTATAACGCGCACTTTGATTCCAAAAGCGCGCACGATTTAGCTACTGAATACAGTGCAGCTAAAAAACGCGCACTTTCCACTTCGGTTGATGTTTCAATGAATATCCCGCAGGTTTCAATCTTAAAAAAAAAAAAATCTGTGGGTAATAATTATACAGTCGCCATTGCTGCTGTTTAGTTAATGTTCAAAATCAAGTTGTGTGATACAAAACAACATTTCTATGAGAAGAGATTGTTTTCTTTTATTTTAATAACAAGAGTGTAAATGTTCGAATGTTAATAAATGTTAAATAATATGACAGAATGGCCTGGAAGAATCTCCCTGCGGCATTTATGATTAGATGCTTTGTCCAATCAAGAAGTTGTCCAGTAGCACTGCCTGTGTGTGTGTGTGTGTGGTGTGAGAGAGAGAGAGAGAGAGAGAGAGAAAGAGAGGAGAGAGCAGCGTGAACGTGAAACGCTGATCATTTTATTGTCATTACCTCAACAGGTCT
>CM065687.1:63252773-63280273 GCA_017654935.2 Phymorhynchus buccinoides
CCAGTAAATGGTGTGTGTTGTTTGGCAGTTTCAACTAGTGCCACCTTGGTGTGTAGTACTACAGGTCGCTGACTGTTGGTGTGTGTAGTACTACAGGTCGCTGACTGTTGGTGTGTGTAGTACTACAGGTTGCTGACTGTTGGTGTGTGTAGTACTACAGGTCGCTGACTGTCGGTGTGTGTAGTACTACAGGTAGCTGACTGTAGGTGTGTGTAGTACTACAGGTCGCTGACTGTCGGTGTGTGTAGTACTACAGGTTGCTGACTGTCGGTGTGTGTAGTACTACAGGTCGCTGACTGTTGGTGTGTGTAGTACTACAGGTTGCTGACTGTTGGTGTGTGTAGTACTACAGGTAGCTGACTGTCGGTGTGTGTAGTACTACAGGTCGCTGACTGTCGGTGTGTGTAGTACTACAGGTTGCTGACTGTTGGTGTGTGTAGTACTACAGGTTGCTGACTGTTGGTGTGTGTAGTACTACAGGTCGCTGACTGTCGGTGTGTGTAGTACTACAGGTAGCTGACTGTCGGTGTGTGTAGTACTACAGGTTGCTGACTGTCGGTGTGTGTAGTACTACAGGTTGCTGACTGTTGGTGTGTGTAGTACTACAGGTTGCTGACTGTTGGTGTGTGTAGTACTACAGGTTGCTGACTGTTGGTGTGTGTAGTACTACAGGTTGCTGACTGTTGGTGTGTGTAGTACTACAGGTTGCTGACTGCTGACTGTTGGTGTGTGTAGTACTACAGGTTGCTGACTGTTGGTGTGTGTAGTACTACAGGTAGCTGACTGTAGGTGTGTGTAGTACTACAGGTGTGTGTAGTACTACAGGTAGCTGACTGTAGGTGTGTGTAGTACTACAGGTGCTGTGTAGGTGTGTGTAGTACTACAGGTCGCTGACTGTAGCTGGTGTGTGTAGTACTACAGGTCGCTGACTGCTGACTGTGTCGGTGTGTGTAGTACTACAGGTAGCTGACTGTAGGTGTGTGTAGTCTCTTACAGGTCTTGCTGACTGTAGGTGTGTGTAGTACTACAGGTCGCTGACTGTCGGTGTGTGTAGTACTACAGGTTGCTGACTGTTGGTGTGTGTAGTACTACAGGTAGCTGACTGTTGGTGTGTGTAGTACTACAGGTTGCTGACTGTTGGTGTGTGTAGTACTACAGGTTGCTGACTGTTGGTGTGTGTAGTACTACAGGTAGCTGACTGTAGGTGTGTGTAATACTACAGTTGCTGACTGTAGGTGTGTGTAGTACTACAGGTAGCTGACTGTAGGTGTGTGTAGTACTACAGGTAGCTGACTGTAGGTGTGTGTAGTACTACAGGTCGCTGACTGTAGGTGTGTGTAGTACTACAGGTAGCTGACTGTTGGTGTGTGTAGTACTACAGGTTGCTGACTGTTGGTGTGTGTAGTACTACAGGTTGCTGACTGTTGGTGTGTGTAGTACTACAGGTTGCTGACTGTTGGTGTGTGTAGTACTACAGGTTGCTGACTGTTGGTGTGTGTAGTACTACAGGTTGCTGACTGTTGGTGTGTGTAGTACTACAGGTTGCTGACTGTTGGTGTGTGTAGTACTACAGGTTGCTGACTGTTGGTGTGTGTAGTACTACAGGTTGCTGACTGTTGGTGTGTGTAGTACTACAGGTTGCTGACTGTTGGTGTGTGTAGTACTACAGGTTGCTGACTGTCGGTGTGTGTAGTACTACAGGTAGCTGACTGTTGGTGTGTGTAGTACTACAGGTAGCTGACTGTAGGTGTGTGTAGTACTACAGGTAGCTGACTGTAGGTGTGTGTAGTACTACAGGTAGCTGACTGTCGGTGTGTGTAGTACTACAGGTCGCTGACTGTCGGTGTGTGTAGTACTACAGGTTGCTGACTGTCGGTGTGTGTAGTACTACAGGTTGCTGACTGTTGGTGTGTGTAGTACTACAGGTAGCTGACTGTCGGTGTGTGTAGTACTACAGGTAGCTGACTGTTGGTGTGTGTAGTACTACAGGTAGCTGACTGTAGGTGTGTGTAGTACTACAGGTAGCTGACTGTCGGTGTGTGTAGTACTACAGGTTGCTGACTGTCGGTGTGTGTAGTACTACAGGTTGCTGACTGTTGGTGTGTGTAGTACTACAGGTTGCTGACTGTCGGTGTGTGTAGTACTACAGGTTGCTGACTGTAGGTGTGTGTAGTACTACAGGTAGCTGACTGTTGGTGTGTGTAGTACTACAGGTAGCTGACTGTAGGTGTGTGTAGTACTACAGGTAGCTGACTGTAGGTGTGTGTAGTACTACAGGTTGCTGACTGTAGGTGTGTGTAGTACTACAGGTTGCTGACTGTCGGTGTGTGTAGTACTACAGGTCGCTGACTGTCGGTGTGTGTAGTACTACAGGTTGCTGACTGTCGGTGTGTGTAGTACTACAGGTTGCTGACTGTTGGTGTGTGTAGTACTACAGGTAGCTGACTGTTGGTGTGTGTAGTACTACAGGTAGCTGACTGTCGGTGTGTGTAGTACTACAGGTTGCTGACTGTCGGTGTGTGTAGTACTACAGGTTGCTGACTGTGGGTGTGTGTAGTACTACAGGTTGCTGACTGTGGGTGTGTGTAGTACTACAGGTTGCTGACTGTGGGTGTGTGTAGTACTACAGGTTGCTGACTGTGGGTGTGTGTAGTACTACAGGTTGCTGACTGTTGGTGTGTGTAGTACTACAGGTCGCTGACTGTCGGTGTGTGTAGTACTACAGGTCGCTGACTGTCGACTGTTGGTGTGTGTAGTACTACAGGTCTGACTGTAGGTGTGTGTAGTACTACAGGTTGCTGACTGTAGGTGTGTGTAGTACTACAGGTAGCTGACTGTAGGTGTGTGTAGTACTACAGGTTGCTGACTGTTGGTGTGTGTAGTACTACAGGTAGCTGACTGTAGGTGTGTGTAGTACTACAGGTTGTTGGTGTGTGTAGTACTACAGGTCGCTGACTGTTGGTGTGTGTAGTACTACAGGTAGCTGACTGTAGGTGTGTGTAGTACTACAGGTAGCTGACTGTAGGTGTGTGTAGTACTACAGGTCGCTGACTGTTGGTGTGTGTAGTACTACAGGTAGCTGACTGTTGGTGTGTGTAGTACTACAGGTCGCTGACTGTCGGTGTGTGTAGTACTACAGGTCGCTGACTGTTGGTGTGTGTAGTACTACAGGTCGCTGACTGTTGGTGTGTGTACTACAGGTACTGTTGGTGTGTGTAGTACTACAGGTAGCTGACTGTAGGTGTGTGTAGTACTACAGGTAGCTGACTGTAGGTGTGTGTAGTACTACAGGTAGCTGACTGTAGGTGTGTGTAGTACTACAGGTAGCTGACTGTAGGTGTGTGTAGTACTACAGGTAGCTGACTGTTGGTGTGTGTAGTACTACAGGTCGCTGACTGTTGGTGTGTGTAGTACTACAGGTTGCTGACTGTTGGTGTGTGTAGTACTACAGGTAGCTGACTGTTGGTGTGTGTAGTACTACAGGTCGCTGACTGTTGGTGTGTGTAGTACTACAGGTCGCTGACTGCTGACTACAGGTAGCTGAGGGTGTGTGTAGTACTACAGGTAGCTGACTGTAGTACTACAGGTAGCTGACTGTAGGTGTGTGTAGTACTACAGGTAGCTGACTGTAGGTGTGTGTAGTACTACAGGTAGCTGACTGTAGGTGTGTGTAGTACTACAGGTAGCTGACTGTAGGTGTGTGTAGTACTACAGGTTGCTGACTGTAGGTGTGTGTAGTACTACAGGTAGCTGACTGTAGGTGTGTGTAGTACTACAGGTAGCTGACTGTTGGTGTGTGTAGTACTACAGGTAGCTGACTGTAGGTGTGTGTAGTACTACAGGTAGCTGACTGTAGGTGTGTGTAGTACTACAGGTCGCTGACTGTAGGTGTGTGTAGTACTACAGGTTGCTGACTGTTGGTGTGTGTAGTACTACAGGTCGCTGACTGTTGGTGTGTAGTACTACAGGTCGCTGACTGTCGGTGTGTGTAGTACTACAGGTAGCTGACTGTTGGTGTGTGTAGTACTACAGGTCGCTGACTGTTGGTGTGTGTAGTACTACAGGTAGCTGACTGTTGGTGTGTGTAGTACTACAGGTCGCTGACTGTTGGTGTGTAGTACTACAGGTCGCTGACTGTTGGTGTGTAGTACTACAGGTCGCTGACTGTTGGTGTGTGTAGTACTACAGGTAGCTGACTGTTGGTGTGTGTAGTACTACAGGTTGCTGACTGTTGGTGTGTGTAGTACTACAGGTCGCTGACTGTTGGTGTGTGTAGTACTACAGGTAGCTGACTGTTGGTGTGTGTAGTACTACAGGTTGCTGACTGTAGGTGTGTGTAGTACTACAGGTAGCTGACTGTAGGTGTGTGTAGTACTACAGGTAGCTGACTGTTGGTGTGTGTAGTACTACAGGTAGCTGACTGTTGGTGTGTGTAGTACTACAGGTCGCTGACTGTTGGTGTGTGTAGTACTACAGGTTGCTGACTGTTGGTGTGTGTAGTACTACAGGTTGCTGACTGTTGGTGTGTGTAGTACTACAGGTTGCTGACTGTTGGTGTGTGTAGTACTACAGGTAGCTGACTGTTGGTGTGTGTAGTACTACAGGTAGCTGACTGTTGGTGTGTGTAGTACTACAGGTAGCTGACTGTTGGTGTGTGTAGTACTACAGGTAGCTGACTGTCGGTGTGTGTAGTACTACAGGTAGCTGACTGTTGGTGTGTGTAGTACTACAGGTCGCTGACTGTCGGTGTGTGTAGTACTACAGGTAGCTGACTGTTGGTGTGTGTAGTACTACAGGTTGCTGACTGTTGGTGTGTGTAGTACTACAGGTCGCTGACTGTCGGTGTGTGTAGTACTACAGGTAGCTGACTGTTGGTGTGTGTAGTACTACAGGTCGCTGACTGTTGGTGTGTGTAGTACTACAGGTCGCTGACTGTAGGTGTGTGTAGTACTACAGGTCGCTGACTGTTGGTGTGTGTAGTACTACAGGTCGCTGACTGTTGGTGTGTGTAGTACTACAGGTCGCTGACTGTTGGTGTGTGTAGTACTACAGGTCGCTGACTGTCGGTGTGTGTAGTACTACAGGTAGCTGACTGTCGGTGTGTGTAGTACTACAGGTAGCTGACTGTTGGTGTGTGTAGTACTACAGGTCGCTGACTGTTGGTGTGTGTAGTACTACAGGTAGCTGACTGTCGGTGTGTGTAGTACTACAGGTCGCTGACTGTTGGTGTGTGTAGTACTACAGGTCGCTGACTGTTGGTGTGTGTAGTACTACAGGTAGCTGACTGTAGGTGTGTGTAGTACTACAGGTTGCTGACTGTTGGTGTGTGTAGTACTACAGGTCGCTGACTGTAGGTGTGTGTAGTACTACAGGTCGCTGACTGTAGGTGTGTGTAGTACTACAGGTTGCTGACTGTAGGTGTGTGTAGTACTACAGGTCGCTGACTGTCGGTGTGTGTAGTACTACAGGTCGCTGACTGTCGGTGTGTGTAGTACTACAGGTCGCTGACTGTTGGTGTGTGTAGTACTACAGGTAGCTGACTGTCGGTGTGTGTAGTACTACAGGTAGCTGACTGTTGGTGTGTGTAGTACTACAGGTAGCTGACTGTTGGTGTGTGTAGTACTACAGGTCGCTGACTGTAGGTGTGTGTAGTACTACAGGTAGCTGACTGTCGGTGTGTGTAGTACTACAGGTAGCTGACTGTCGGTGTGTGTAGTACTACAGGTCGCTGACTGTAGGTGTGTGTAGTACTACAGGTAGCTGACTGTTGGTGTGTGTAGTACTACAGGTCGCTGACTGTTGGTGTGTGTAGTACTACAGGTCGCTGACTGTTGGTGTGTGTAGTACTACAGGTTGCTGACTGTTGGTGTGTGTAGTACTACAGGTTGCTGACTGTTGGTGTGTGTAGTACTACAGGTCGCTGACTGTTGGTGTGTGTAGTACTACAGGTCGCTGACTGTCGGTGTGTGTAGTACTACAGGTCGCTGACTGTTGGTGTGTGTAGTACTACAGGTTGCTGACTGTTGGTGTGTGTAGTACTACAGGTAGCTGACTGTCGGTGTGTGTAGTACTACAGGTAGCTGACTGTCTGTGTGTAGTACTACAGTCTGGTGTGTGTAGTACTACAGGTTGCTGACTGTCGGTGTGTGTTGTTGGGCCGTTTTCAAAACTAGTGCCACATTGGTGTTTAGTATTGCAAGTCGCTGACTGTCGGTGTGTGGAAGCAGCACAGAAAGAAGTGCCCAGTGTGCTCAGCGTATTGATACACTGGGGCCCTACCACTGGAAGTAGTAGGCGAGTTCTTCCTCCTCTCGGCTGGCTTGGTCGGCTCCATCATCCTCTTTCTTCTTCAACTGGGGCGGCTCTGAGCGGAATACCAGCTTCTTCCCCGTCTGATAATACAGAGAATAATTAGAACAATTAATAATGATCATGTATTTACCACATAACATGGGGCCTGGTCATATCCCATCGTCCTCTTTTCTTTTTTTCAGCTGGGGGTGGGGAGGGGAGGGGGGGGGGGGGGGGGCTCTGAGCAGAATACCAGCTTCTTCCCTGTCTAATACAGAGAATAATTTATAACAATTATTAATTATGATTGACGACAATAGTAAATGAGGCCTGGTCAGCTCCATTCTCTTCTGTTTTTATTTTCTTCGAAGGGGGCTCTGACTGGAATAACAGCTTCTTCTCCCTGTCTGACCACTGAACATTATTAATATTGTGATGTAGTAATAACCAATGTTCCATGTACCAGCATTTTGCCCATCTGGTGTCACTATAAACAATGACAAAGTAATTATAAATGAATAATTGATAGGTATAGTAGTACCTAGTGTTATATGTACCAGCTTCGTTTCCCATCTGAAAATGTAGAAGAATAATCCAGAGTAACTTTAAAATAGACATGCTGGAAAGTTTAATGTGTGAGCATTCAAGTCTATTAAATAGGAAACAACACCAATTTCTAAAGTGTGTGATAGTGTATCAATGACTATATATAACTATGACCGACCAGTGCCACCCAAAACCTGTCCGCGTGATCCCACCTACTCCTCTCCACCCGCGTGCGTTAAGCTGCTGGCTGCAAGTTTTCTTTGCTCTATTCCACAGTTTGTGTTGCTCTTTTACTCCTTGTAAAAATGGAAACCCCGAAAGGTGGCAGTGCATGGTGTGCAGCAGACACACACACACACACACATGCGCTTATTGAACAGTAGTTTGCATTTGAGTGGAAGAATATTTGAAGATGTATAGTCAGAAGTAGTTAAAGTTGATTATTTGTTTAATGGTACGTTTATGAGCGCAGACTAATGGTTTCAGTGAGTTGTCACTTATCAAGTCCCAGAGAGTAGATGAATAATCTCTGG
Organism: Phymorhynchus buccinoides; assembly: GCA_017654935.2. Classification (NCBI taxonomy): domain Eukaryota; kingdom Metazoa; phylum Mollusca; class Gastropoda; order Neogastropoda; family Raphitomidae; genus Phymorhynchus; species Phymorhynchus buccinoides. The sequence goes on from CM065687.1 coordinate 63,260,144, forward strand.
CAGACTGAATGAATTAATAAAATAAAACACGTTTTCCTAGCATGACAGTTTAGAAAGTTTATTTTTATTGAGCTGACAAACTTTAGAAGCAATGCTTTTTGATAGGTTATGCACATGAGATGACCGAGTTAAATTATGATCAATAGCTACTCCTAATAGTTTATGATTTGAAACATCTTCTAGCACGTTATTATTTATGTACAAAGGTGGCAAAGTTGATTTAATATTTTGGCGTTTTTGTCTAGTAGCAATCAGTATACATTTTGTCTTTTGAAGATGAAGGGTTAGGTGATTTAGGTGTGTCCATGTAACGAGTAGGTTTATGAGAGACTGAGAGAGAGAGAGAGAGGGGGGGGGGGGTGAGAGAGAGAGTGAATTGGTGGATTTGTCTACGTTAGTAGTTGGTAGATGGAATGGCAGGAGTGTGGGTCAGAGTGTGAATGATAATGACTATTATGTTCATTATACTGTTATGTTTGTCACACTAAAATCTGTTGATGTTGTTGTACATAGTCTTGCTTCTCTCTTTAACACAAAACTTTATGGATAAGAAAGAAAATGCCCAAAGGTATGTTATTTCAGCCTCACTCGGAAAGGATGCTGATACTCTCATAAAAAATCGAAGGCCTATGTTTGGTAGAAGCCACACTATCGTTTGTTTGCCTTGCCTGTTTGGAAGCGGTTTCCTTGAAATGTGTATGTATAATTATCAAGCACTTATAATTGAAACTTTCCATAATTAGGTAGCACATGTGCTTGTGTGGGCGCTTGCATGCACGTGTGTGTGTGTGTGTGTTGTGTGTGTGTGTGTGTGTGTGCCTGTGTGTGTGTGTGTGTGTGTGTGTGCCTGTGTGTGTGTGTGTGTGTGTGTGTGTGTGTGTGTGTGTGTGTGTGTGTGTGTGTGTGTGTGTGTGTGTGTGTGGTGTGTGTGTGTGTGCCTGTGTTGTGTGTGTGTGTGTGTGTGTGCCTGTGTGTGTGTGTGTGTGTGTGTGTGTGTGTGTGTGTGTGTGTGTGTGTGTGTGTGTGTGTGTGTGTGTGTGTGCCTGTGTGCACAAGCGTGTTTTGTGCTTTTATCACGTTTTTGTGCCAATATTGAGAGAGAGAGAGAGAGAGAGAGAGAGAGAGAGAGAGACTCTTAGTGTACACACCGGCTACAGAGTGACTGAACACAACACATTGTACATAAAGGTTTTATCATTGTGATGTCATGTAATTATTGCAATCAATTGCTTAATTCAATTTTGTTAATTTATGAAAGGAAAGTGTTGTTCATTTCCTGTAACTCTATATTGCATGTGAAACTAGCAATGGTCGTTTTGCATGCCCCAATAACGGGTTAATAAAAGATATTATACTTCTAGTCTGAGAGAGAGAACAGAAAACAAAAGAGAGAGACAAAGAGAGAGACAATGACAATGACAGAGAGAGAGAGTGTCTACTCTCTCTCTCTCTCTCTCTCTCTCTCTCTCTCTCTCTCTCTCAGACAAACACAAACACACAGAGACACACGTACACACACACATGCGCGTGCGCACAAACACTGCCACTAACACATTTCACAACACATCCACTATGTAGTCTAAACGGCACAGCTGTGTGTTGACGCACAAGGATGGGAGCTGCCGTTTGGCGCTAGCCGCAACACGAGGCCAAGTTATAGTAGAAAGGGCAAAGAAGCAGTGCTCTGTCCTAGTAAATATAACTATAAGGTTCTTGAGTGTATGACAAAGCCAGAGATAAGGGAAGTTTAACTCTTTCTATACTAACCTGCGCTCTCGTCGCAGGGCATGCGCACAACGCCTCGTTACTAAGGTAACGGGATATCGCATGTGAACTTTAAAAATTCATAGTTCATAGGTTAACAGTCATGCGTGCTTCAAAGTGGCTCAGAGGGCTACTACTACGTTTCATTCATGCCTCTGGACACTGACTGGCTGGTTGTAGGATCTATTTCGGGACCGTAGTATGAAAATGAGGGGGGGTAGCCTTATATTTTTGCTCTATGAGTATGCTGTGGCTTGACAAAACATGCATTTATTTTAAAATATCACAAATCAAAACTAAAACAGTGGATGCTTTGAAACTTGCAGGTGTTAGTCCTGTATATTGTGTACATATTGCCAACATTTCACGTTTGTATCTGTTACCATTATTTAGAAAATAATGTTTTGGTAACCTATGCAAATCGGCCACTATAGAAGACTTGCAAGGGGAAGCAACTGGCCAGCATGGAATGAATTAATGTGTGAGCATTCAAGTCTATTAAGTAGGAAACAACACCAATTTCTAAAGTGTGTGATAGTGTATGACACAGCCAGAGATAAGGGAAGTTTAATGTGTGAGCATTCAAGTCTATTAAGTAGGAAACAACACCTATTTCTAAAGTGTGTGATAGTGTATGACACAGCCAGAGATAAGGGAAGTTTAATGTGAGCATTCAAGTCTATTAAGTAGGAAACAACACCTATTTCTAAAGTGTGTGATAGTGTGACACAGCCAGAGATAAGGGAAGTTTAATGTGTGAGCATTCAAGTCTATTAAGTAGGAAACAACACCTATTTCTAAAGTGTGTGATAGTGTATGACACAGCCAGAGATAAGGGAAGTTTAATGTGTGAGCATTCAAGTCTATTAAGTAGGAAACAACACCTATTTCTAAAGTGTGTGATAGTGTATGACACAGCCAGAGATAAGGGAAGTTTCTTGACTCTAAATTCAAAACTTTTTTTTATTCATTTATAAAGAACATTTCTTGAGCGCATATTCTTAGAGATCTAAGTGCTTCCCTTCCCACAGATTTCCCATATGTGATTTTACAGTTATTTAAAGTTCGAGTCAATGTTAAATTAAACCTGTCTGAAAAGGGAAACTCTCTCTCTCACACACAGACACAGACACACAGTCACACAGACACACACACACAGTCACACAAACACACACACACAGACACAGAAAGTCACAGAGACGTACCGTTTTCTTGGGCTCTGCTTTGGCTCTCTCCAGCGCTCGTCTGACTCTCTCCTCCTGATGCAGCCGCTGCTGCTCAATCTTCTCCTCCCTCATCTTCAACCGACGCTCCTTTTCCTTGGCCTGACAGGAAACAATCACCACCACCATTGTTGTCATCATCACCACCATTGTTGTCATCATCACCACCATTATCATTGTCACCATCACCACCACCATTGTTGTCATCATCACCACCATTATTGTCATCACCACCACCATTATCATTGTCACCATCACCACCATTGTTGTCATCATCACCACCATTGTTGTCATCATCACCACCATTATTGTCATCACCACCACCATTATCATTGTCATCATCACCACCATTATCACTGTCATCATCACCACCATTGTCATCATCACCACCATTATCATTGTCATCATCACCACCATTATCATTGTCATCATCACCACCATTATCATTGTCATCACCACCATCATTGTCATCATCACCACCATTATTATCATCACCACCATTATCATTGTCATCATCACCACCATTATCATTGTCATCATCACCACCATTATCACTCATCATCATCACCATTATCATTGTCATCATCACCACCATTATCATTGTCATCATCACCACCATTATCACTGTCATCATCACCACCATTATCACTGTCATCATCACCACCATTATCATTGTCATCATCACCACCATTATCATTGCCATCATCACCATCATTGTCATCATCACCACCATTATCATTGTCATCACCACCATTATCACTCATCATCACCACCATTGTCATTATCACCACCATTATCATTGTCATCATCACCACCATTATCATTGTCATCACCACCATTATCACTCATCATCACCACCATTATCATTGTCATCATCACCACCATTATCATTGTCATCATCACCACCATTATCACTGTCATCATCACCATCATTGTCATCATCACCACCATTATCATTGTCATCATCACCACCATTATTGTCATCATCACCACCATTATCATTGTCATCATCACCACCATCATTGTCATCATCACCACCATTATCATTGTCATCATCACCACCATTATCATTGTCACCATCACCACCATCATTGTCATCATCACCATCATTATCACTGTCATCATCACCACCATTATCACTGTCATCATCACCACCATTATTGTCATCATCACCACCATTATCATGTCATCATCACCACCATTGTCATCATCACCACCATTATCATTGTCATCATCACCACCATTATCACTCATCATCACCACCATTATCATTGTCATCATCACCACCATTATCACTGTCATCATCACCACCATTATCACTCATCACCACCATTAACATTGTCATCATCACCACCATTATCACTCATCATCACCACCATTATCATTGTCATCATCACCACCATTATCATTGTCATCATCACCACCATTATCACTGTCATCATCACCACCATTATCATTGTCATCATCATCACTATCATTGTCATCATCACCACCATTATTGTCATCATCACCACCATTATCACTGTCATCATCACCACCATTATCACTCATCATCACCACCATTATTATTGTCATCATCACCACCATTATCATTGCCATCATCACCACCATTATCACTGTCATCATCACCACCATTATCATTGTCATCATCACCACCATTATCATCATCACCACCATTATCATTGTCATCATCACCACCATCATTGTCACCATCACAATCATTGTCATCATCACCACCATTATCATTGTCATCACCACCATTATCACTCATCATCACCACCATTATTGTCATCATCACCACCATTATCATTGTCATCATCACAACCATTATCATTGTCATCATCATCACCATTATCATTGTCATCACCACCATTATTGTCATCATCACCACCATTATTGTCATCATCACCACCATTATCATTGTCATCATCACCACCATTAGCATTGCCATCATCACCACCATTAGCATTGTCATCATCACCACCATTAGCATTGCCATCATCACCACCATTATCACTGTCATTATCACCACCATTGTCATCACCACCATTATCATTGTCATCATCACCACCATTATCACTGTCATCATCACCACCATTATCATTGTCATCATCACCACCATTATCATTGTCATCATCACCATCATTGTCATCACCATTATCATTGTCATCATCACCACCATTATCATTGTCATCATCACCACCATTATCATCATCATCACCATCATTGTCATCATCACCACCATCATTGTCATCATCACCACCATTATCATTGTCATCATCACCACCATTATTGTCATCATCACCACCATTATCACTGTCATCATCACCACCATTATCACTGTCATCATCACCACCATTATCATTGTCATCATCACCACCATTATCATTGTCATCATCACCACCATTATCACTGTCATCATCACCACCATTATCATTGTCATCATCACCACCATTATCACTGTCATCATCACCACCATTATCATTGTCATCATCACCACCATTATCATTGTCATCATCACTACCATTATCATTGTCATCATCACCACCATTATCACTGTCATCATCACCACCATTATCATTGTCATCATCACCACCATTATTGTCATCATCACCACCATTATCACTGTCATCATCACCACCATTATCATTGTCATCATCACCACCATTACCATCGTCATCATAGCATTGGACACAATCACTGCTGAAACATCTCCTCCCTCATCTTCAGTCAACGCTCCTTTTCCTTGAGACAAACAGTAGAGGCTTCTTCGCTGCAACCCCCTGTTTCACACTCCAGCCAACACAACGACATTACAGAGCTAGTCTCTTCTCATTTGTGCTACAAACAGTTGATGAGAAGGAAACATTTTATCTGTTGTTGTTGATGTACCCTGGCTAAAAGACTCCAGGGATCATCCCAACAACCAAAGCACCTGAACACTACGGCACAAATGCATCATCTGTGGATGAAAACATTACCCTGCCACGTGGGCAGCCACACTCATCTGGGGGATGAAAACATTACCCTGCCACGTGGGCAGCCACACTCATCTGGGGGATGAAAACATTACCCTGCCACGTGGGCAGCCACACTCATCTGGGGATGAAAACATTACCCTGCCACGTGGGCAGCCACACTCATCTGGGGGATGAAAACATTACCCTGCCACGTGGGCAGCCACACTCATCTGGGGATGAAAACATTACCCTGCCACGTGGGCAGCCACACTCATCTGGGGATGAAAACATTACCCTGCCACGTGGGCAGCCACACTCATCTGGGGATGAAAACATTACCCTGCCACGTGGGCAGCCACACTCATCTGGGGGATGAAAACATTACCCTGCCACGTGGGCAGCCACAACTCACTGCATCAGCCACACTCATCTGGGGGATGAAAACATTACCCTGCCACGTGGGCAGCCACACTCATCTGGGGGATGAAAACATTACCCTGCCACGTGGGCAGCCACACTCATCTGTGGGATGAAAACATTACCCTGCCACGTGGGCAGCCACACTCATCTGTGGGATGAAAACATTACCCTGCCACGTGGGCAGCCACACTCATCTGGGGGATGAAAACATTACCCTGCCACGTGGGCAGCCACACTCATCTGGGGGATGAAAACATTACCCTGCCACGTGGGCAGCCACACTCATCTGGGGGATGAAAACATTACCCTGCCACGTGGGCAGCCACACTCATCTGGGGGATGAAAACATTACCCTGCCACGTGGGCAGCCACACTCATCTGGGGGATGAAAACATTACCCTGCCACGTGGGCAGCCACACTCATCTGGGGATGAAAACATTACCCTGCCACGTGGGCAGCCACACTCATCTGGGGGATTTGTTTGATCTAATCTCATATCTTTTTTTTGGGTAATGTTCCTTTTTTATACATTTGTTCTTTAACTAATAAATTAAAAACCAGACACGGGTTAAGTCTAAACCATACCATCGTATTCATTCAAAACTTAACAAAAGAAGACCAATGAACCTAATTTCATATGTTGCACAGTTTTCGACTTCTGATGATCATTTTATAATTCAAGGACTAAACTAAGGATCAAACTATTTCTGCACAAAAAAGCAAACAATGCAGGGAGATGAAAAGTAAGATGACTCACCTTCTCTGCAGCTTCCACCTTGTCTTGAGGCATGGTCTCTATCATTTCAAACAATTCCTCTAAGCGGTTCTCAATATTCGTCAACATCTGTAGTGTGCTGGAATCATAACAATAACATGAATATTCATAGCACCATGATTTCCACATTTTTCTGACTATAAGGCGATACATTTTTCCAAGAGTAGACTCATGCGCCTTATAATATGACAACAATAATAACTAGAGCGCTTATGTTTGTCTTTAAGAGCAAACATGACAGGATTCTCCCCTCCATCAACCATCTTTACATCATCTTAAACATTGTTCTAGTCTCAGCCTCTCTCTCTCTCTCTCTCTCCTCTCTCTCTCTCTCTCTCTCTCTTTCTCTCTCTCTCTCTGGCGATATTGTTGTGGCCTACTTCGATGTCATAAGCTATCATACATCAAGACAGCAATGACGTCAGTGTCATTTTGTGTCACTGAAGTAACTCTCTCTCTCTCTCTCTCTCTCTCTCTCTCTCTCTCTCTCTCTCTCTTGTTTTCTCTTTCTCTCTCTGGAAACAAAGTTAGTGTTACACATAGAAAATATCAATCCACACTGTCAAAGGGTTTTCGCGTAATTAAACTGAAAATTGGCCCAAATTCAGCCATTTTCGGCCATACTTTGAGTTGATACTTCCAGTTTCATTTGACATAGAAAGTGGTGCTATGCTACTTTTCATAAAATACTGAAAATATGAACACAATCTGTGCAGCCATTCTCAATCAAGATTCAAATTTTGGCAATTTTCTGCCATATTTTGGCCAATCGGTACAATATTTAAAATTCAGCATAAGAATAGTGTCCTTCAAATGTTCTGCAAATTTCAGCGAAATCGGTTGAAAAATATAAAAAATACCATATTTGAAAAGTGAAAGTGACGCAACAAAATTTACATAAATTAGAATAACTTCCAAACTATTTAACATATCATCACCAAACTCCTTTCCGACCTGGGCCACCAACATAAGGGCTACAATATCCAGTAGTTGGTTTTGTGACGTCACTTCCGATTTTGGCTATTCCGTGAACCAAATGAAAGCTGCAGGTTCCTAACTGGAGCACTTCCGGTTCGTACTTCCGGTTAGGTTTTATAGCGCAAATGTCGGAAAACTATTTTTAAGTAAATGCTAAAAATATTAATGAATTCCATTCATCCGTTTTTTAAGATATTCAAGATTGAAATGTCGCCAATTTTGCGATTTTTCAGCCATATTTTACCGCAATTACGGCAAAATCATTTAATATTTCAGATTTCATATACCCACATGGTCCTGCAACTTTCCTGAACATTTCAACAAAATCGAGCAAAAAGGGGAAGGAAAAAAAAGAGAAGAATTCTAACAAATGCAATAGTATTTCCCTATAAGGGAGAATCCTACTAACTATAATACAGTAAGAAAATATAACAACAAAATCTGCATTTTGTATACAATTTAGGGGGTGCGCCTTCTATTAAGGTGCGCCTTATACAGTACTCCCCGTTTATAGTAAACTCGGTTATAAGAAATTTCGGTTACAGTAAAGGAAAGCACTGGTTCCCGGCCAAAGGTCTACTGTTTTATTACTAAATAGACCTCGGATAGTATCAACTCGGTTATAACAAAAAACCTGCTATAGTAAAGTTACTTTTGGTTCCCCACAGGACTGGCTCCTCGGTTACAATAAAAAAAATTGTCCTCTTCATGACCTTTGTAAATACGTCACCAATGTATGCATCACAGTCTCACCACTCCCTCACCCATAATAACAACTGGGTTATAATTACGTAGTAAATAATATAGTATAATATAGTAAAGTCATTTGTGGTTCCTCCTTACAACAACAAAAATTGTCCTCTTCCTGACCTTTGTAAATACGTCATCAATGTATACGTCACAGACTCACTACTCCCTCTACCCACCTTCATCAACAAAATTGAAAGGCACTCAAAAACATGTTTCTTTCCCCTCATTACTTAGTAGAAAAAAATAGGGAAAAATATATATATACAGCCGAATCCGCTTATAAGAAACTCGCCTATAAGAAAACAAATGAAGCAAAAAAAAATTCCATGCCGAACTTCTTCTTTCTTATCAATGATCAAAACTGGGATATAAGAAACTCGCTTATAAGAAAACTCGGTTATAAGCAAGCAATTTTTTTCTCCCATCCGCAATGGAAACTTGGATATAAGAAAATTATGTCATACAAGCGAGTTGGTTTGCAGTTCATTTTCTTATAAGCGAGTTCTATTTACTTATAAGCGAATTACCATTGACAACATTTTCTTAAAGACCCACCAGATCACGTGTCAAAATCACGGGTTCCATGTGTTTTCCTTATAGCTGGTACAAAATCTTGTTTTGACCAGGTTTGACTCCCATACAAATGCCCCCAATTGAAAACGAAACATTTTAAAGAGCAGCCTCAATTTGAAGTTTGGGGAATTTGTATGTGGGTCACAGCTACCCAGAAAAAAACAAGGGATTTAATTGTGTTGGGTCAGTGTGTCTTTAAAAATGAGTTGGACCTGAACTGAAAGGATGTTCCGAGAAAATTGAAGTCGTTCCAAAAAGGGAAAGTTTACCTCATACCAGTTGTGTCACAGACATTCTAAACAGTACAGGCACTTGATTACAAGACTAATTGGGTTGTTTTTGTTCCTTTATTCCATACTTTCCTTCAGTATTCTGTGCAAAATAAATGTTGAGCAGAAGAAAAAAATATGAGTACTTTTGTGTTGGTGGTAGAGAGACTGTCCATCCTTACATTTTCAGCAGCAATGGCAGAGAGGAAAAGGCAATTCATTTCTTTAAGAAGATAAATACAAATAACTGAATATGTGGACGAACATCCACATAAAAGCAAACGAGTTTCGGATATAAGAAAACTTGGATATGGTAATAAGCAAAACATCATCTCCCTTCGATTTTCTTATAACCGAGTTTTGCTGTATTTTGATTTTATGATGTAAAACATGAGTCATAGGTCCCAAGTTTCCTTATTGTCCATTGGCATTGTACAAACGCAAATACAAAATTGTCTTCCACTGTGTAAAGTAAGTTATACATCCAAATTAGAATATTGATTAAAAACAAGAAACAGAAATTTACATTTAAACAAATATGTTACTCTCACACCTCACCCAATCATTCATCTGCTCTCCGCTATCTTGCTCATTCATCATGCAACTCACACCACGTCTGCCTTCATTTTTGTTTTAATTTTCTGTTCTGTTCTTTCTTTTTTTCCTCCTTTGTTTTGCATTTTTTCCTTTTTTTTCATGCACCAATTTATGTAAAAGCATTTTTTTGCTCGTTTTATGTTTCTGTTTGTCTTTTATTTAATTTTTTTCTCTTTTTCTCTTTTATTTGTTCCCTTTTCCCCCATTCAACTCGGTTATAAGAAAAAAAATCAAAATGTTTTCTTTTATCCGAGTTTCGGATATAAGAAAACACGGATTTAAGAAAACAAAAAAATTATCTCCCTTCGATTTTCTTATAACTGGGTTTTGCTGTAGCATCATAAAAATGCGATATTTTATTGCAGGGATGATAATCTATTATCAGGCATAATGTCTGTAGGCATAATGTCCAGTAGGCAAAATGTCCGGTGAGCATGGTGACCATAGGCATAATGTCCGTAGGCATAGTGTCCATAGGCGAAATATCCGCAGGCAAACTGTTTGGTCACGGTGCGTGTGTGTGTGTGTGTGCGTGTGCGCGCACGCACGTGCGTGTGCATGCATGAATAGATTCAAAGACGATTCTGGAAGTTAGAGGTTGTACACTATATGCTTTTACAGCTAGTTTTGTTTTGTGCACAGGGAAATATACCATGTATAAACCCAATCACCTTTTTGGACCTCAAACCATATGAGGAAGGGGTAGGATGGGTTTATATTTTAGTATTTTACGTTAGCTTTGACTTTGAAAAACAACATCGGATAAGATAAAAAATATCATCAAAACTTTACTATATCCGAAAATCGTTTATAAGAAAAACCTGTTATAGTAAAGGAAAAGCCTTGCTCCCCTGCACTTTACTATAAGCGGGGTGTACTGTAGTCAGAAAAATACAGTACAGTTTTAGTATCGACTTGAGGCACGGTCTGATTATCTATCACAGTTGCTCCAGTCTGTTCTGAAGGAGAAGTTTAGATTTACGTCCAATAAGTTGTAGACTTATGGATGATATTCCTGAAGACAGCAGGGTCTTCCCAGGGATGGAGATGATACGATGGTGATGAGACTGGTTTGGGACACATGGGGGTGTGGCAAGGCACATAGGGGTTCGCAGTCTGGTACCATGTCGTTTGGACGGGTGTCCAAGTCTGGGCTTTCTTCTTCTCCTTGATGCTTAGGGTGGGATCAGCATTGTCGTCACAGGACAGAGATGTCAAAGCATTGTGAGACCGCCCGTAGGTTGTCGATCTCAACCCCCGCATTTCTTGTCCATGGCTGCTGGCTATGTTGTCACATATGGGCAGGAGACATAGTCAGGTCGAATCGTCTCTAACCCCTCTCCCAAAGGCCGTCTTCAGGACAACCGGGCGACCTGCTCCATACCGGGTTGGTGATGTCGTCACACATGGGCAGGAGACATAGTCAGGTCGAATCGTCTCTAACCCCTCTCCCAAAGGCCGTCTTCAGGACCACCGGGCGACCTGCTCCATACTGGGGTGTTGATGTCATCTCACATGGGCAGGAGACATACAGTCAGGTCAAATCGTCTGCAGGCGGATGATTTCCCCCAGTAGGCAGGAGACATACAGTCAGGTTGAATCGTCTGCAGGCGGATGATTTCCTCCCAGTAGGCAGGAGACATACAGTCAGGTCGAATCGTCTGCAGGCGGATGATTTCCCCCAGTAGGCAGGAGACATACAGTCAGGTTGAATCGTCTGCAGGCGGATGATTTCCCCCCAGTAGGCAGGAGACATACAGTCAGGTCGAATTGTCTGCAGGCGGATGATTTCCTCCCAGTAGGCACGAGACATACAGTCAGGTCGAATTGTCTGCAGGCGGATGATTTCCTCCCAGTAGGCACGAGACATACAGTCAGGTCGAATTGTCTGCAGGCGGATGATTTCCTCCCAGTAGGCACGAGACATACACTCAGGTCGAATTGTCTGCAGGCGGATGATTTCCCCCCAGTAGGCAAGTGGGCAAGCTGGACCCACTTAAGCCAGCCTTGGAAAACTTGCAACTGGCGCTGCCTACTGGGCATCAGCGGTCTTGTTGACTCAGAGGCCAACACTGTGGAGATGATCCACGTCGTCCTGTCTGCATACAAGTCCATCAACTCCCATGGTGAGGGAGGATTACTGAGTCGCCCTTTCTGCTGCCTGCCACTCAGCAGAACTTCAAGTGTAGTCTGCCACCCTTTACTTGGGAATGTGTATTAATATAGCATGGTGTTTCATAACCAGAGTTGGTTTTCTGCCAGCATACCCGATACAGTAAGTAAGTAATAGTACATTTATATAGCGCTTTACCTCAAATGAGCCCAAAGCGCTTTACAATCAATTATTCATCAACAAGTAGATAGCAAAAAATAGTATTTAACTTAAATGTTTTTAAGGACAAACCAGCGACAATGCATATACAAAGTAACTCTCTCTCTCTCTGTCTCTCTCTCTCTCACACACGCGCACACATACACACACATTATTCATCTTTCATTCAGTAAGCCATAGCAACTGAGTTGCACGGACTGACCACATACACCAACACATACACACACAAACGTTAGCGGATACACATACAAATACACACACACACAACGCACGCACAGACATGCACACACACATGCATACAGACACACACACGCACATGCATGCACACATAACCCACAAAACACAAACCACACACAAGCACACATGCGTGCTCACACACATACACAACTCATTCACACACACACACACACACCACAAAAACACAGCACAAACCTCTTATTCAATCTTCCCTCACGTGCACACAACGATAGACAACTGATCAAGTATTTAGGGTGCAGCAGGAAAAAGATGGGTTTTAAGAGAGGTTTTGAATGAGGAGACTGAGTTGGAGTGTCGGAGAGGAGAAGGCAGAGAATTCCAAAGAGATGGTGCTTGACAGGAAAAAGAACGTTGGCCAGCAGATTTGAGACGGATGGAGGGTAGGGAAAGGAGACGAGAATCAGAAGACGAACGTAGTTGGCAAGCTGGGACATAGAGATGAAGAAGATCAGAGAGATATAAGGGAGCCTGGTCATTCAGTGACTTGAAGACAAGGAGGATAATTTTGTAGTCAATACGTGATTGAACTGGGAGCCAATGTAGGGAACGAAGAACCGGAGTGATATGATCGTACCTAGGGGAGTGAGAAATGAGACGAGCAGCATTATTCTGGACCCGTTGGAGCTTAGAGATGAGAGTTGATGGACAGCCAGCAAGAAGTGAGTTACAGTAGTCAAGGCGAGACAGAACAAAAGCACAGACTAGAGTCTTTAGGGCATCTTGCGAAAGGAAACGGCGGATTGAACTAATTCTTCGAAGTTCTAGGTAGCAAGACTTGCAAACATTGGAAACATGCTTTTTGAAGGAAAGGGTTTGGTCCAAAGTAACACCTAGATTTCGGACAGATGTTGATAGCTTGATCTCAGTGCCATCAATGTCGATAGAACCTGGGAGAACCTGAGTTTTAACCCTTTGCGCCCTGACTGTTTTACAAGAGAAGAGCACTCCCAGCCTGGGGGTTTTGAGAGAAAACTGCACTATTTAGGGGTGCCGCAATAAAAAAAAATGTATCTAAAAAACTACATGATGAAACTTACTGAAATTTTGTGTGCTTACTAATGGATGACTGTGTTGTGTTGTGTGTGAATTGCAAGCCATTTTGGAAGTGTTTTCTTTTTTAAAATTTTATGAAAATAAAATAAAATAAAAACGACTGATTTTTGTTGTCACATTTGTTTACAACCAAAGAGACACAACAAAATCACACTAAACACAAACAAACACAAATGAAAACATAACAGAACATATGTTCTTACCTTGAACATGTGGTAAATCCCATTACATCCACAGGAAATAAGTTTGAAACACTTCAACCGAGTCGCACAAAATACACAAAAACTGCACCAAGCCACACTTGTTCATATAAGTCACAGCCTGCTTTCATTTGTCACTACTATCACTTTCTGATCTGAATACACTTGCTGAACACAATTATCCAACAGTTTATATTTTGTATACCAGAGTCACTGTCAGAATCACTTTCTTGCATTGCAATGGGTCGATCAATCACACAGGAAGCATGTGGGACACGCCCTCTTGATGTTGATGGTTGATTTTCATCATTTTGCACCTCAATTTCATCAGTTTCTGGTCTGTCGGCACTGTGCGAAGACTCATTGTCTACGAGTGGAGTGAAGTCTGACGAAGATTCACTCACTTCAGAGCCTAAATCGTCCGTTTCAGGGTCAAAATCGCTATCATCATCAAGGAAGATTTCATCCAAAACTTGTCTCACAGTGTATCGAACTCGTTTGCTCATTTTGACTCCAAAAATATAAAAAAAACGGATAAAATCGCTTTAGATTTGCTTGTCGAAACTTTGCAAGTCAGTGGCAGGAAAATGCGACAGAATGAGCTCCCCTTACTACTTAATATTCATGTTGTTTGAACCGAAACTAAGTGCGTGTGTCTGCCCGACAATTTGTCGGGCGTAGGATTCGAAAGGCAGCTACTCACGCCCGACAATTTGTCGGGCACAGGGTTGAATGAGTTAATTGTGTGGTTAGAGGCTACAAGAATCATCTCTGTCTTTTCAGCGTTTAGTTGCAGTTTGTTAGAGAACATCCATGTTTTAACAGCAGAAATGCACAACTTAGAAGAATAAATCATTTGATCTAGCTGACTCAGATACAGATGCAGAACAAAAAATACTATATAATATATACTATATAAGCTGCCCACAAAAAGTTAGGGGTGTTCCCTAACTTTTTCAAAGTAAACATTCCCCACCCCTCCACTAGTCTCTCCCCGTGGGGATACCGGGGTGTCTTTCATTAAAATAGTTCCCCCACCTTCTAGAAGTTCTGTGCTTGTACTCTACCTTTTTCCCTTTGCTTTCTATCATCTACTATCTTTCTGACTTATTGGTCCATTCTCCTGCCTTTAAAAAAAACCCTCTTACAAATGTTTTTTCTCCTTTGAGCTCCACCGAAATCGGAATGTGTCGGCTGTACGCAATGGGGAGACCAGTGAAAACTGAAAACCGGACACATACGTGCTTTACCCATATTGCTTGGGAATGCAGAAGAATAAAGTACACATTTTGGTCATTTGCTTGTAGCTTCAAAACACTTCTCGTCTGGACCTTAACACTTTGGCAGTTACGTACACAAGAGACATGGCCTTAGAGTGAAAGCAAAAATGTTTCGTGATCGTCATTGGTTTCCATGGTAACATGAATTTAAAAACACCTCAAAATTTAAAAAAATGCAACAAATTTAGTGCTTCAGAATTTTATCCATAGAGTGATTTGTGCAACAAGATATACTCTTCACATTTTAGCAGAAAGCTTCAAGAATGAGTCCAACTCTCAATAATGTCCTTTCTCAACAGATAGCAGAAAGCTTCAAGAATGAGTCCAACTCTCAATAAGGTCCTTTCTCAACAGAAGAGATGGTGAAATTATCGCTTATTTATGAGAGTTGTGCAGCGAAAGTTGAGTGTTTTGAAACTTGGGAGACCCTTGGCATAGGTGCAGGAGGAGGTGGCTGTGCAGGAAGGTGGTCACCGACTGTTTTGAAACTTGGGAGACCCTTGGCATGGCTGCAGGAGGGGGTGGCTGTGCAGGAAGGTGGTCACCAACTTCAAGTATCAGTCATTATTAAGCTGTGACAGCGGTTCCAGCACAGCCACACCTTCCTGTAGCCATTCCAGGGCTCTCCCCCAGATCCAAAAGGCTCAACTTTCACTGCTCAGCCATCGTGACTCGGCAATTAATTGCACTATCTTTTTTGTTTTTAAATTATCTTTCTCTGAGCTGTACTTATTCGTTCAGCTTCCTGCTAACCTGTAGTACCATTTTACTCAATTCACATTGTGGAATAAATGCTGATGCATTGAAAATGTTACACATTTTGGGATTTTGGTGCCTTTTACAACTCACGGTACCATAGTAACCGATGACGACCGTGAAACATTGCTGCTGTCATTGTAAGGCCACGTCTCTTGTGGATGTGCCTGCCACGCATTAAGTTCTAGATACGAAGCGTGTTGAAGCTACAAGCAAATAACCAAAACATGTGTACTTTGAAAGTGTTCCCTAACTTTTTGTGGGCGGCTTATATCACCATGACAACAGTTATAATTCACATTGCAAGCTGTCGGGGGAACTGTCTTATGATTTACATTGGGTAGAGGGTCCACACAAATTATGCACATTTTTACTGGCTGTTATTACTTCAGAAATCATCAGTCAAGCCAAGGGAGATTATCTTGTATATTCATAACCAAGGGAGATGATCTAGTGCTGGGATGAAGGGAGGTAACTACCTGATGTTGGCCTCATTGTCGCCGATACAGCTGCGGTAGACTTCCTCCACTTTGCGGTTCAGCATTTGTAAGCTCTTTTCCTGATCCTCCTCTTGGAATTCTCCGTAATTAAACATTCTGAAATATCATTATTATCATCATCATCATTATTATCAATTTCATCATCATCATCATTATTATCATCATCATCATCATTATCAGTTTCATCATCATCATCATTATTATCAATTTCATCATCATCATCATCATCATTATCAATTTCATCATCATCATCATTATTATCATCATCATCATCATTATCAATTTCATCATCATCATCATCATTATTATCATCATCATTATTATCAATTTCATCATCATCATCAAGGCTTTTTTTAGTCCTCTTCTTGTGGGGGAATTCTGATTCCCTTTTTGTGAACATTGGATTTTTTTCATCTAATGATCAAAACATAATAGGCGTCATTGTCAATATATTGGACAATTCAGCCAAATTTATAAACATTGTTTCGTACTTTGGGTTCTAAAAGCGTGCGCGCACACGCACACACACACACACGCACGCACGCACGCACGCACTCACTCACTCACTCACTCACTCACTCTCTCTCTCTCTCTCTCTCTCTCTCTCTCTCTCTCTCTCTCTCTCTCTCTCTCTCTCTCTCTCTCTCTCTCTCTCTCTCTCTCTCTCTCTCTCTCTTTCATGTATGTGAAAGAAATTGTAGTGCTTGAACACAGAGATATAGGTGTGTGTGTGCATGCGTGTGTGTGTGTGTGTGCGCAAAATAGTGGTAAATGAAGGGCAGGAGCTGTGCCGGTCGGGGTTTGGCCCCCGGGACCGCTACAGTAGCTGGACTGGTCTCGCCTGAATACTGCGAAATAAAGGTCTATGGCCCATCACCGCCTTCCCCTTTACATACATCTGTTCTTTTCCCCCTCTCTCCCCATTGCACAACCTCAGGTCACTATGTCTATGCACAACCTCAGGTCACTATGTCTATGCACAACCTCACTCACTCTCTCTCTCTCTCTCTCTCTCTCTCTCTCTCTCTCTCTCTCTCTCATGTATGTGAAAGAAATTGTAGTGCTTGAACACAGAGATATAGGTGTGTGTGTGTGTGCATGCGTGTGTGTGTGTGTGCGCAAAATAGTGGTAAATGAAGGGCAGGAGCTGTGCCGGTCGGGGTTTGGCCCCCGGGACCGCTACAGTAGCTGGACTGGTCTCGCCTGAATACTGCGAAATAAAGGTCTATGGCCCATCACCGCCTTCCCCTTTACATACATCTGTTCTTTTCCCCCTCTCTCCCCATTGCACAACCTCAGGTCACTATGTCTATGCACAACCTCAGGTCACTATGTCTATGCACAACCTCAGGTCACTATGTCTATGCACAACCTCAGGTCACTATGTCTATGCACAACCTCAGGTCACTATGTCTACTGAAATGGGGTGACCAAAAGTAATGGAAGATGAAGGGATGGAGAGATAGAGAGAGAAACAGAGAGAGAGAGAGTCGGAGTCGGAATGTTTTAATCGTGGAGGCCTTTGGCCCATTACAATGGGTGAGATATAAACAAAACAGAGAGAGAGAGAGAGACAGACAGACAGAGAGATGCACACATATTCAGAAAGAGAGAGTAAACTAAGCCTCCCTTAAAAGACCCCCCCCCCCCCTCCCCCCAGCTATGACTCCCTCCCACACATAAGGCCTATTTCTCTGAGACATTGCCCTTCTTAAGTATTAAAATTGCCTCCCTTATACAACTCCCTCCCATTTAAGACCTCATTTTGGATTATTTTTGAAGGTCTTAAGGGAGGTTCCACTGTAGTAAAAATGAACAGTACAAACTACTGTATCCACAAGCTTCGGTTTCAAAACAATACCCAGGGCTGCCAACCCTAAATGAACAGTACAAACTACTGTATCCACAAGCTAAAACAATACCCAGGGCTAACTAAATGTACAAACTCCCACAAGCTTCGGTTTCAAAACAATACCCAGGGCTGCCAACCCTAAATGAACAGTACAAACTACTGTATCCACAAGCTTCGGTTTCAAAACAATACCCAGGGCTGCCAACCCTAAATGAACAGTACAAACTATTGTATCCACAAGCTTCGGTTTCAAAACAATACCCAGGGCTGCCAACCCTAAATGAACAGTACAAACTACTGTATCCACAAGCTTCGGTTTCAAAACAATACCCAGGGCTGCCAACCCTAAATGAACAGTACAAACTACTGTATCCACAAGCATCGGTTTCAAAACAATACCCAGGGCTGCCAACCCTAAATGAACAGTACAAACTACTGTATCCACAAGCATCGGTTTCAAAACAATACCTAATTAAGATAGTAACAGCTTGGACATAAACTATACTGTCCCAAAAAAGAAACGCATACTTTTTCAAATGTCGTTGCCATCATTGTATTGCAGCATGCATATCCTCCAAACTACTAGAAGTGTTCACCCAGTGGTCCTTGTCATGATCGCTGTCAATGTTTCTCTCTGCTCATGCGCATGCGCACACAGTGCCTAAAATGTCAGAAAAGTGATTTTTTCATGCCCACGTGCCATGCATGGATAGAATTTCTTGCAATTTTGTGAACACAGAGTTAACACCTTGTTCGCAAATGTCTATGAAAGGGAATCCCTTAGTGTTGGTGCAAGGGCGCCTAACTGCAGATAACTACCTAAGGACATTCTGTGTCCACACATCCTTCCTCTTCGGCACGACATTAACGCTGTGTTCCTACAGGACAAGGCGCGGACCTCATACTGTGCGACCCGGCACCCAGTTGCTCACCGACAATCACCTCCACGAAATTCTCTGGCCAACCATATCATCAGACATGAACCCCAAAGAACACATTTCAGGGATGAACTGGATAGACGCGTGCATGGCCGAGAAGACATGCCGGCGAATCACCGCGAGTTGTTGAAAGCACAGCAGGAGGAGTGGGACTTCAACCCACAGCAAGACATTCACCGTCTGATCAAGTCCCATGCTGATAGTGTCCCAGGCACTTGTTGCTGTTCAAGGCGGTCACATCCTACTGTTCTGACAGCCCTCATACCCAAGGATATCAACTGACTGAATGATTTGAGGATACACATGCACTCCTCATACATTCAGCTAGCACCATGTCAAATGTCAAAACGAAATTCGCATTGTGTGATTTTCTGTTAAGTTTTGAAATTAAGATGAAACTTTGACTAGGCCTACAAGTTATGCGTATCTTTTTTTTGGACAGTATACATTGTCTCTGTCTTTATTGTGTTGTTTTGTTGATTGCTTTATTGCTGCAAACATAACTTCCTGAAAAATTGACAATAAAAAGTTCCATGTTGAAGGACACCAATTTTCATTCAGATTGCTAGCAGAATAAAATCATCTTCATTGTTTAAAAGCTCAGGACTTTCCTGGTATAGCAGTACCTCCAGGATCGTCCCAACATCTTTA
>CM065687.1:63287773-63314211 GCA_017654935.2 Phymorhynchus buccinoides
CCAGATCATTATGATGACCAGTCTGTAACAGTAAACAACACCCAGTGAACATTAGGTGTTTAATTCATCCAGATCATTATGATGACCAGTCTGTAACAGTAAACAACACCCAGTGAACATTAGGTGTTTAATTCATCCAGATCATTATGATGACCAGTCTGTAACAGTAAACAACACCCAGTGAACATTAAGTGTTTAATTCATCCAGATCATTATGATGACCAGTCTGTAACAGTAAACAACACCCAGTGAACATTAGGTGTTTAATTCATCCTGATCATTATGATGACCAGTCTGTAACAGTAAACAACACATCCAGATCATTACCCAGTGTAACAGTAAACAACACCCAGAACATTAGGTGTTTAATTCATCCAGATCATTATGATGACCAGTCTGTAACAGTAAACAACACCCAGTGAACATTAGGTGTTTAATTCATCCAGATCATTATGATGACCAGTCTGTAACAGTAAACAACACCCAGTGAACATTAAGTGTTTAATTCATCCAGATCATTATGATGACCAGTCTGTAACAGTAAACAACACCCAGTGAACATTAAGTGTTTAATTCATCCAGATCATTATGATGACCAGTCTGTAACAGTAAACAACACCCAGTGAACATTAGGTGTTTAATTCATCCAGATCATTATGATGACCAGTCTGTAACAGTAAACAACACCCAGTGAACATTAGGTGTTTAATTCATCCTGATCATTATGATGACCAGTCTGTAACAGTAAACAACACCCAGTGAACATTAGGTGTGTTTAATTCATCCAGATCATTATGATGACCAGTCTGTAACAGTAAACAACACCCAGTGAACATTAAGGTGTTTAATTCATCCAGATCATTATGATGACCAGTCTGTAACAGTAAACAACACCCAGTGAACATTAGGTGTTTAATTCATCCAGATCATTATGATGACCAGTCTGTAACAGTAAACAACGCCCAGTGAACATTAGGTGTTTAATTCATCCTGATCATTATGATGACCAGTCTGTAACAGTAAACAACACCCAGTGAACATTAGGTGTTTAATTCATCCAGATCATTATGATGACCAGTCTGTAACAGTAAACAACACCCAGTGAACATTAAGTGTTTAATTCATCCTGATCATTATGATGACCAGTCTGTAACAGTAAACAACACCCAGTGAACATTAGGTGTTTAATTCATCCTGATCATTATGATGACCAGTCTGTAACAGTAAACAACACCCAGTGAACATTAGGTGTTTAATTCATCCAGATCATTATGATGACCAGTCTGTAACAGTAAACAACACCCAGTGAACATTAAGTGTTTAATTCATCCAGATCATTATGATGACCAGTCTGTAACAGTAAACAACACCCAGTGAACATTAGGTGTTTAATTCATCCAGATCATTATGATGACCAGTCTGTAACAGTAAACAACACCCAGTGAACATTAAGTGTTTAATTCATCCAGATCATTATGATGACCAGTCTGTAACAGTAAACAACACCCAGTGAACATTAGGTGTTTAATTCATCCTGATCATTATGATGACCAGTCTGTAACAGTAAACAACACCCAGTGAACATTAAATTCATCCAGTGTTTAATTCATCCTGATCATTATGATGACCAGTCTGTAACAGTAAACAACACCCAGTGAACATTAGGTGTTTAATTCATCCACCCAGATCATTATGATGACCAGTCTGTAACAGTAAACAACACCCAGTGAACATTAGGTTTAATTCATCCAGTTTAATTCATCCTGATCATTATGATGACCAGTCTGTAACAGTAAACAACACCCAGTGAACATTATGTGTTTAATTCATCCTGATCATTATGATGACCAGTCTGTAACAGTAAACAACACCCAGTGAACATTAAGTGTTTAATTCATCCTGATCATTATGATGACCAGTCTGTAACAGTAAACAACACCCAGTGAACATTAAGTGTTTAATTCATCCTGATCATTATGATGACCAGTCTGTAACAGTAAACAACACCCAGTGAACATTAGGTGTTTAATTCATCCAGATCATTATGATGACCAGTCTGTAACAGTAAACAACACCCAGTGAACATTAAGTGTTTAATTCATCCAGATCATTATGATGACCAGTCTGTAACAGTAAACAACGCCCAGTGAACATTAGGTGTTTAATTCATCCAGATCATTACGATGACCAGTCTGTAACAGTAAACAACGCCCAGTGAACATTAAGTGTTTAATTCATCCAGATCATTATGATGACCAGTCTGTAACAGTAAACAACACCCAGTGAACCCAGTGAACATTAAGTGTTTAATTCATCCAGATCATTATGATGACCAGTCTGTAACAGTAAACAACACCCAGTGAACATTAAGATGACCAGTCTGTAACAGTAAACAACACCCAGTGAACATTAAGTGTTTAATTCATCCAGATCATTATGATGACCAGTCTGTAACAGTAAACAACACCCAGTGAACATTAAGTGTTTAATTCATCCAGATCATTATGATGACCAGTCTGTAACAGTAAACAACACCCAGTGAACATTAGGTGTTTAATTCATCCAGATCATTATGATGACCAGTCTGTAACAGTAAACAACACCCAGTGAACATTAAGTGTTTAATTCATCCTGATCATTATGATGACCAGTCTGTAACAGTAAACAACACCCAGTGAACATTAAGTGTTTAATTCATCCTGATCATTATGATGACCAGTCTGTAACAGTAAACAACACCCAGTGAACATTAGGTGTTTAATTCATCCAGTCATTATGAACAGTCTGTAACAGTAAACAACACCCAGTGAACATTAAGTGTTTAATTCATCCAGATCATTATGATGACCAGTCTGTAACAGTAAACAACACCCAGTGAACATTAGGTGTTTAATTCATCCTGATCATTATGATGACCAGTCTGTAACAGTAAACAACACCCAGTGAACATTAGGTGTTTAATTCATCCAGATCATTATGATGACCAGTCTGTAACAGTAAACAACACCCAGTGTGAACATTAGGTGTTTAATTCATCCAGATCATTATGATGACCAGTCTGTAACAGTAAACAACATTAGGTGTTTAATTCATCCAGATCATTATGATGACCCAGTGAACATTAGGTGTTTAATTCATCCAGTGAACATTAGGTGATCATTATGATGACCAGTCTGTAACAACAGTAAACAACACCCAGTAAACAATATTACGATGACACAATACCCAGTGAACATTAACAGTGTGATCATTATGATGACCAGTCTGTAACAGTAAACAACGCCCAGTGAACATTAAGTGTTTAATTCATCCAGATCATTATGATGACCAGTCTGTAACAGTAAACAACACCCAGTGAACATTAAGTGTTTAATTCATCCAGATCATTATGATGACCAGTCTGTAACAGTAAACAATACACAATACCCAGTGAACATTAGGTGTTTAATTCATTCTGATCATTATGATGAATGTGTTGATATTTTTGTACCAGCACTAACAGATGTCCTGAATGCATGTCTGAAGTCTGGTGTGTTTCCTGATATTCTTAAAAACGCTGTTGTAAAACCCCTACTAAAAAAGCCTTCTCTAGATCCTAACAACCTCAAGAACTACTGCCCAGTATCTAACATTCCCTTCCTATCCAAACTTCTTGAAAAGATAGTTCTTTCCCCTATCTCAGAGTACCTCACCTTGAATAACCTCTTTCCTACTTCACAATCTGCCTATCGTCCATCCCACAGTACTGTGACTGCTCTGCTGAAAGTTATGAATGATCAACGCCCAGTGAACATGATTCTGTGTACGCTTGACTGTGGTAATGTGTCTGTTCTGACTCTCTTAGACTTATCTGCCGCCTTCGATACGACTGACCATAGCATTCTTCTCCACTGTCTTCAACACTCCTATGGCCTCAATGGCCCTGTCCTTTGATACGACTGACCATAGCATTCTTCTCCACTATCTTCAACACTCCTATGGCCTCAATGACCCTGTCCTTTGATACGACTGACCACAGCATTCTTCTCCACCGTCTTCAGCTGGCCCTGTCCTTTGATACGACTGACCATAGCATTCTTCTCCACTGTCTTCAACACTCCTATGGCCTCAATGGCCCTGTCCTTTGATACGACTGACCATAGCATTCTTCTCCACTATCTTCAACACTCCTATGGCCTCAATGGCCCTGTCCTTTGATACGACTGACCACAGCATTCTTCACCACCGTCTTCAGCTGGCCCTGTCCTTTGATACGACTGACCATAGCATTCTTCTCCACTGTCTTCAACACTCCTATGGCCTCAATGGCCCTGTCCTTTGATACGACTGACCATAGCATTCTTCTCCACTATCTTCAACACTCCTATGGCCTCAATGGCCCTGTCCTTTGATACGACTGACCATAGCATTCTTCTCCACTATCTTCAACACTCCTATGGCCTCAATGGCCCTGTCCTTTGATACGACTGACCACAGCATTCTTCTCCACCGTCTTCAGCTGGCCCTGTCCTTTGATACGACTGACCATAGCATTCTTCTCCACCGTCTGCAACACTCCTATGGCCTAACTGGCCCTGTCCTTTGATATGACTGACCACAGCATTCTTCTCCACTGTCTTCAACACTCCTATGGCCTCAATGGCCCTGTCCTTTGATACGACTGACCATAGCATTCTTCTCCACTGTCTTCAACACTCCTATGGCCTAAATAGCTCTTTCCTCGATTTTCTCTGCTCCTACTTAACTGAAAGAACCCAAACTGTCATTACAAACAACCAGAAATCTCATCCTTCTGATCTACAGTGTGGTATTCCACAAGGCTCAGTTCTTGGTCCTATCCTGTTCATACTGTACACAAAACCATTATAAAACAACACAATGTCTTCAACGAATCATTTGCCAATGACACTCAACTGTTTGAAAGCTGCCCTCCTGACCAAATCACTGCCACTGTCCAGCGCATGTAGAACTGCATCACTGAAGTTGGACAATGGATGAGAGCTAACCTTCTTAGTACTATTGACCAAATCACTGCCACTGTCCAGCGCATGTAGAACTGCATCACTGAAGTTGGACAATGGATGAGAGCTAACCTTCTTAGTACTATTGACCAAATCACTGCCACTGTCCAGCGCATGTAGAACTGCATCACTGAAGTTGGACAATGGATGAGAGCTAACCTTCTTAGTACTATTGACCAAATCACTGCCACTGTCACTGTCCAGCGCATGCAGAACTGCATCACTGAAGTTGGACAATGGATGAGAGCTAACCTTCTTAGTACTATTGACCAAATCACTGCCACTGTCCAGCGCATGTAGAACTGCATCACTGAAGTTGGACAATGGATGAGAGCTAACCTTCTTAGTACTATTGACCAAATCACTGCCACTGTCCAGCGCATGTAGAACTGCATCACTGAAGTTGGACAATGGATGAGAGCTAACCTTCTTAGTACTATTGACCAAATCCCTGCCACTGTCCAGCGCATGCAGAACTGCATCACTGAAGTTGGACAATGGATGAGAGCTAACCTTCTTAGTACTATTGACCAAATCACTGCCACTGTCCAGCGCATGCAGAACTGCATCATTGAAGTTGGACAATGGATGAGAGCTAACCTTCTTAGTACTATTGACCAAATCCCTGCCACTGTCCAGCGCATGTAGAACTGCATCACTGAAGTTGGACAATGGATGAGAGCTAACCTTCTTAAAAATTAGTACTATTGACCAAATCCCTGCCACTGTCCAGCGCATGCAGAACTGCATCACTGAAGTTGGACAATGGATGAGAGCTAACCTTCTTAAAAATTAGTACTATTGACCAAATCACTGCCACTGTCCAGCGCATGCAGAACTGCATCACTGAAGTTGGACAATGGATGAGAGCTAACCTTCTTAAAAATTAGTACTATTGACCAAATCACTGCCACTGTCCAGCGCATGCAGAACTGCATCACTGAAGTTGGACAATGGATGAGAGCTAACCTTCTTAGTACTATTGACCAAATCACTGCCACTGTCCAGCGCATGCAGAACTGCATCACTGAAGTTGGACAATGGATGAGAGCTAACCTTCTTAAAAATTAGTACTATTGACCAAATCCCTGCCACTGTCCAGCGCATGCAGAACTGCATCACTGAAGTTGGACAATGGATGAGAGCTAACCTTCTTAGTACTATTGACCAAATCCCTGCCACTGTCCAGCGCATGCAGAACTGCATCACTGAAGTTGGACAATGGATGAGAGCTAACCTTCTTAGTACTATTGACCAAATCACTGCCACTGTCCAGCGCATGCAGAACTGCATCACTGAAGTTGGACAATGGATGAGAGCTAACCTTCTTAGTACTATTGACCAAATCACTGCCACTGTCCAGCGCATGCAGAACTGCATCACTGAAGTTGGACAATGGATGAGAGCTAACCTTCTTAGTACTATTGACCAAATCACTGCCACTGTCCAGCGCATGCAGAACTGCATCATTGAAGTTGGACAATGGATGAGAGCTAACCTTCTTAGTACTATTGACCAAATCCCTGCCACTGTCCAGCGCATGCAGAACTGCATCACTGAAGTTGGACAATGGATGAGAGCTAACCTTCTTAGTACTATTGACCAAATCCACTGCCACTGTCCAGCGCATGTAGAACTGCATCACTGAAGTTGGACAATGGATGAGAGCTAACCTTCTTAAAAATTAGTACTATTGACCAAATCACTGCCACTGTCCAGCGCATGCAGAACTGCATCACTGAAGTTGGACAATGGATGAGAGCTAACCTTCTTAAAAATTAGTACTATTGACCAAATCACTGCCACTGTCCAGCGCATGCAGAACTGCATCACTGAAGTTGGACAATGGATGAGAGCTAACCTTCTTAGTACTATTGACCAAATCACTGCCACTGTCCAGCGCATGCAGAACTGCATCACTGAAGTTGGACAATGGATGAGAGCTAACCTTCTTAGTACTATTGACCAAATCACTGCCACTGTCCAGCGCATGCAGAACTGCATCACTGAAGTTGGACAATGGATGAGAGCTAACCTTCTTAGTACTATTGACCAAATCCCTGCCACTGTCCAGCGCATGCAGAACTGCATCACTGAAGTTGGACAATGGATGAGAGCTAACCTTCTTAGTACTATTGACCAAATCACTGCCACTGTCCAGCGCATGAAGTTGGACCAACCTTCTTAGTACTGCCACTGTCCAGCGCATGCAGAACTGCATCACTGAAGTTGGACAATGGATGAGAGCTAACCTTCTTAGTACTATTGACCAAATCACTGCCACTGTCCAGCGCATGCAGAACTGCATCACTGAAGTTGGACAATGGATGAGAGCTAACCTTCTTAGTACTATTGACCAAATCCCTGCCACTGTCCAGCGCATGCAGACCTGCATCACTGAAGTTGGACAATGGATGAGAGCTAACCTTCTTAGTACTATTGACCAAATCACTGCCACTGTCCAGCGCATGTAGAACTGCATCACTGAAGTTGGACAATGGATGAGAGCTAACCTTCTTAGTACTATTGACCAAATCACTGCCACTGTCACTGTCCAGCGCATGCAGAACTGCATCACTGAAGTTGGACAATGGATGAGAGCTAACCTTCTTAGTACTATTGACCAAATCACTGCCACTGTCCAGCGCATGCAGAACTGCATCACTGAAGTTGGACAATGGATGAGAGCTAACCTTCTTAGTACTATTGACCAAATCCCTGCCACTGACCAGCACATGCAGAACTGCATAACTGTAGTTGGACAATGGATGAGAGCTAACAAGCTCAAACTGAATGATAAGACAGAACCACTACTGGTCAGCCTAAAACCAAATCTTCTTCTGCCTTCCCCACTTCTATATCCGTTGGCCAGTCTAACATTTCCTTCTGCCTTCCCCACTTCTATATCTGGCGGCCAGTCTAACATGTCCTTCTGCCTTCCCCACTTCTATATCTGGCGGCCAGTCTAACATGTCCTTCTGCCTTCCCCACTTCTATATCTGGCGGCCAGTCTAACATTTCCTTCTGCCTTCCCCACTTCTATATCTGTCGGCCAGTCTAACATTTCCTTCTGCCTTCCCCACTTCTATATCTGGCGGCCAGTCTAACATGTCCTTCTGCCTTCCCCACTTCTATATCTGGCGGCCAGTCTAACATGTCCTTCTGCCTTCCCCACTTCTATATCTGGCGGCCAGTCTAACATGTCCTTCTGCCTTCCCCACTTCTATATCCGGCGGCCAGTCTAACATTTCCTTCTGCCTTCCCCACTTCTATATCTGTTGGCCAGTCTAACATGTCCTACTCATCCCAGGCTAGAAATCTTGGCGTCACCATTACAGACACTCTCTCCATGGACACTCATGTTTCCAACATCTGCCGCTCTGCTTATCATGAACTCAGAAAAATCAGCAGCATTCGCCACCTTCTCACTTTCGATGCAGCTAAAACTCTTGTCTGTTCTTGTTCTGTCCAAGTTTGACTATTGTAATTCACTTCTCTCAGGCATTCCACACTACCTTCTTGAAAAACTCCAAAAGGTCCAAAACTCAGCAGCACGCCTAGTGTTCAGGGCAAAGAAACATGAATATGTACAACCCCTCCTTCAAAAACTCCACTGGCTTCCCAGCCATAAATATGGTGTATAATAAATATACGTAGCGCCTGACGTTTTGCTAGGTGACTATGGCCTAATCTTGAGTCTTCTACAGGTTTTCTTCCTGACATTAGAACAAAACACTTCACAAAGGTATAACAACAGCAATACTTTTTGCTAGGTGATTCTGGCCTAGTCTTTAGTCTCCCACAGGTTTTCTTCCTCCCCTTGGAGTGACTGGTTGCCTAGCAGTCTGACAAAATACTCCACACAACACAAACATTGGTATGCAGGAATACCACACTTTGTTCTGGGTGACCCAGTCTATGCGTCTTCTTGCGTCCCTTGGAGTGCTTGTAGCCTGGGGTAATAAGGAAGCACTGACCACTGATCTATAAGAACACTACACAAAGGGGAGTGCTTGTGGCCTGGGGTAGTAAGGAAGCACTGACCACTGATCTATAAGAACACTACACAAAGGGGAGTGCTTGTAGCCCGGGGTAATAAGGAAGCACTGACCACTGATCTATAAGAACACTACACAAAGGGGAGTGCTTGTGGCCCGGGGTAATAAGGAAGCACTGACCACTGATCTATAAGAACACTACACAAAGGGGAGTGCTTGTGGCCCGGGGTAATAAGGAAGCACTGACCACTGATCTATAAGAACACTACACAAAGGGGAGTGCTTGTGGCCCGGGGTAATAAGGAAGCACTGACCACTGATCTATAAGAACACTACACAAAGGGGAGTGCTTGTGGCCCGGGGTAATAAGGAAGCACTGACCACTGATCTATAAGAACACTACACAAAGGGGAGTGCTTGTGGCCCGGGGTAATAAGGAAGCACTGACCACTGATCTATAAGAACACTACACAAAGGGGAGTGCTTGTGGCCCGGGGTAATAAGGAAGCACTGACCACTGATCTATAAGAACACTACACAAAGGGGAGTGCTTGTGGCCCGGGGTAATAAGGAAGCACTGACCACTGATCTATAAGAACACTACACAAAGGGGAGTGCTTGTAGCCTGGGGTAATAAGGAAGCACTGACCACTGATCTATAAGAACACTACACAAAGGGGAGTGCTTGTAGCCTGGGGTAATAAGGAAGCACTGACCACTGATCTATAAGAACACTACACAAAGGGGAGTGCTTGTGGCCCGGGGTAATAAGGAAGCACTGACCACTGATCTATAAGAACACTACACAAAGGGGAGTGCTTGTGGCCCGGGGTAATAAGGAAGCACTGACCACTGATCTATAAGAACACTACACAAAGGGGAGTGCTTGTGGCCCGGGGTAATAAGGAAGCACTGACCACTGATCTATAAGAACACTACACAAAGGGGAGTGCTTGTGGCCCGGGGTAATAAGGAAGCACTGACCACTGATCTATAAGAACACTACACAAAGGGGAGTGCTTGTGGCCCGGGGTAATAAGGAAGCACTGACCACTGATCTATAAGAACACTACACAAAGGGGAGTGCTTGTGGCCCGGGGTAATAAGGAAGCACTGACCACTGATCTATAAGAACACTACACAAAGGGGAGTGCTTGTGGCCCGGGGTAATAAAGAAGCACTGACCACTGATCTATAAGAACACTACACAAAGGCCATACTTTCTGCTTGGAGACCAAGGCATAGTCTTCAGTCATCCATACGTCTTCTTTTGTCCCTTGGAGTCCCCGGTGGCCTGGCATTATAACAAAGCACTACACAACGGTATGTAGGAATAGCATACTTTTTGCTGGGTGACCCAGGCCCAGTCTTCAGTCTCCCAAACGTCTTCTTACGTCCCTTGGAGTCGCTAGAGGCCTGACATTACAACAAAGCACTACACAACACTACACAAAGGCCATACTTTTTGCTGGGTGACCCAGGCCCAGTCTTCAGTCTCCCAAATGTCTTCTTATGTCCCTTGGAGTCGCTAGAGGCCTGACATTACAACAAAGCACTACACAACACTACACAAAGGCCATACTTTTTGCTGGGTGACCCAGGCCCAGTCTTCAGTCTCCCAAACGTCTTCTTTCGTCCCTTGGAGTCGCCGGTGGCCTGGCGGTCGAGGTCGGAGGGGGAGCGTTTGTTGCTGGCCGCGCTCTTCTCCAGCTCCCTCCGCTTCTCCTCCCTCCTCTCCTTCCTCCGCTTCTCCCTCTCCTCACGGACCTCCTGCAATCAGAAAGTGTGACATCACAGTATGTAGCACATCCTTTAGTCTTCTCCCTCTCCTCACGGACCTCCTGCAATCAGATAGTGTAACATCACAGTGTGTAACACATCCTTTCGTCTTCTCCCTCTCCTCACGGACCTCCTGCAATCAGATAGTGACATCACAGTGTGTAGCACATCCTTTAGTCTTCTCCCTTTCCTCACGAACCTCCTGCAATCAGATAGTGACACCACAGTGTGTAGCACATCCTTTAGTCTTCTCCCTCTCCTCATGGACCTCCTGCAATCAGATAGTGTGACATCACAGTGTGTAACACATCCTTTAGTCTTCTCCCTCTCCTCACGGACCTCCTGCAATCAGATAGTGTGACATCACAGTGTGTAACACATCCTTTAGTCTTCTCCCTCTCCTCACGGACCTCCTGCAATCAGATAGTGTGACATCACAAGGTGTAACACATCCTTTAGTCTTCTCCCTCTCCTCACGGACCTCCTGCAATCAGATAGTGTGACATCACAAGGTGTAACACATCCTTTAGTCTTCTCCCTTTCCTCATGGATCTCTAGCAATCAGATAGTGTGACATCACATGGTGTAACACATCCTTTAGTCTTCTCCCTCTCCATACGGACCTCCTGCAATCAGATAGTGTGACATCACAGTATGTAGCACATCCTATCGTCTTCTCCTTCTCCATACGGACCTCCTGCAATCAGATAGTGTAACATCACAGTGTGTAACACATACTTTACAACACATCCCAGTGTGACATTACGCATTTCATAGATTACATTTATGGAACCTTTTGTACAACTGGTATTCCTTGAGGGTGTCTTCGTATTTGGAGATTTCAGACTTGATGGCCATTATGGCGATATATAGCATGTGGTTAACTGATATATAATGTCATAAACACTGCATAACTTACTGGTGGTGTTAAGGCATCCAGGAACCTTTTGTACAGTTGGTATTCCTTGAGGGTGTCTTCGTATTTGGAGATTTCAGACTTGATGGCCATTATGGCGATATATAGCATGTGGTTAACTGATATATAATGTCATAAACACTGCATAACTTACTGGTGGTGTTAAGGCATCCAGGAACCTTTTGTACAGTTGGTATTCCTTGAGGGTGTCTTCGTATTTGGAGATTTCAGACTTGATGGCCATTATGGCGATATATAGCATGTGGTTAACTGATATATAATGTCATAAACACTGCATAACTTACTGGTGGTGTTAAGGCATCCAGGAACCTTTTGTACAGTTGGTATTCCTTGAGGGTGTCTTCGTATTTGGAGATTTCAGACTTGATGGCCATTATGGCGATATATAGCATGTGGTTAACTGATATATAATGTCATAAACACTGCATAACTTACTGGTGGTGTTAAGGCATCCAGGAACCTTTTGTACAGTTGGTATTCCTTGAGGGTGTCTTCGTATTTGGAGATTTCAGACTTGATAGCCATCATGGTGGCATTGATCCTCTTGATCTCGTTCACCTTCTCCATCTTCAGCTTGGCTTCTGCTTCCGCTCTGCAACACATTGATTGGTTCATTGATTAATTGATTTATTGACTGGTTGATTGAATGATTGATCGACTGCTTAACTAATTTATTGATGCATTCATTTATTGACTGATTGAACGATGGATTGACCAATTAACTAATTGATTGGTTGATTGATTGATTGATTAATTAATTGATTCACTATTTTCTTGTCATTGTTTTTAAGAAGCTTACCAAACATGTCTCAGCAGTAACGTTGTCACACAATAACAGTATGACAATCATTTCATTTACATTTAAGAAGCTTATCAAACATGTCTCAGCAGTAACGTTATCACACAATAACAGTATGACAACCATTTCATTTACATTTCAATATAAAACCACCAGTCATGCTTTATGCACAGTTTTTGTTGTTTAATTTTAAAAGCTCATTTGTTATGATTGAACAGAAACAATTACACACAAAAACACACGTTCTTTTGACGGGCTTCATCAATCATTCTCTTTGAGGAATTCGTCAAACATGGCACAATAACCATAATAATAAGACATAATTGTCTGAATAATTATGATAATTATCAACTCACATTTTGATGGCCTCCACAGAATTCTTGTCGTTCTCTTTCAGGAATTCATCAAACATGGCGGCGTCTTCCTCCAAAAACTGTTCTGCCAACTCCAGCTTCCGCTCTTCCGCCTGAGCAATCTCTTCTAGCTTCCGCATCTCATCACGCTTCACACCG
Organism: Phymorhynchus buccinoides; assembly: GCA_017654935.2. NCBI lineage: Eukaryota > Metazoa > Mollusca > Gastropoda > Neogastropoda > Raphitomidae > Phymorhynchus > Phymorhynchus buccinoides. The sequence continues at coordinate 63,300,820 of CM065687.1, forward strand.
AGCGAGTACTGCAACCATGGCAACATGTTAATTAGTCACCATGGCAACACACATAACTAGCTTCCGCATCTCATCACGCTTCACACCGAGCGAGTACTGCAACCATGGCAACATGTTAATTAGTCACCATGGCAACACACATAACTAGCTTCCGCATCTCATCACGCTTCACACCGAGCGAGAACTGCAACCATGGCAACATGTTAATTAGTCATCAAGGCAATTTTGACTTAAGAGATTTTCACTGTAATCAATAATTGGAGGAGTAATTATAATAATAATAATAACTATAATCTATCCATCATGACAGACATCATGTCTTATCATGGAAATAATAATAATAACTGTAATCTATCCATCATGTCTTATATCATGGGAATAATACTAATAACTGTAATCTATTGATCATAACATCATGTCTTATATCATGGGAATAATAATAATAACTATAATCTATCCATCATGTCATATATTATGGGAATAATAATAATAACTATAATCTATCCATCATGACAGACATCATGTCTTATCATGGAAATAATAATAACTGTAATCTATCCATCATGACATCATGTCTTATACCTTGGGAATAATAATAATAACTATAATCTATCCATCATGACATCATGTCTTATATCATGGGAATAATAATAATAACTATAATCTATCCATCATGACATCATGTCTTATATCATGGGAATAATAACTATAATCTATCCATCATAACATCATGTCTTATACCTTGGGAATAATAATAATAACTATAATCTATCCATCATGACATCATGTCTTATATCATGGGAATAATAATAATAACTATAATCTATCCATCATGACATCATGTCTTATATCATGGGAATAATAACTATAATCTATCCATCATAACATCATGTCTTATATCATGGGAATAATAACTATAATCTATCCATCATAACATCATGTCTTATACCTTGGGAATAATAATAATAACTATAATCTATCCATCATGACATCATGTCTTATATCATGGGAATAATAATAATAACTATAATCTATCCATCATGACATCATGTCTTATATCATGGGAATAATAATAATAACTATAATCTATCCATCATGACATGTCTTATATCATGGGAATAATAATAATAACTATAATCTATCCATCATGACATGTTTTATATCATGGGAATAATAACTATAATCTATCCATCATGTCTTATATCATGGGAATAATAATAATAACTATAATCTATCCATCCATCATGACATCATGTCTTATATCATGGGAATAATAATAATAACTATAATCTATCCATCATGACATCATGTTTTATATCATGGGAATAATAATAATAACTATAATCTATCCATCATGACATCATGTCTTATATCATGGGAATAATAATAATAACTATAATCTATCCATCATGACATCATGTCTTATATCATGGGAATAATAATAATAACTATAATATATCCATCATGACATCATGTCTTATATCATGGGAATAATAATAATAACTATAATCTATCCATCATGACATCATGTCTTATATCATGGGAATAATAATAATAACTATAATCTATCCATCATGACATCATGTCTTATATCATGGGAATAATAATCTATAATCATCATAACATCATGTCATTCTTATATCATGGGAATAATAATATAATCTATCCATCATAACATCATGTCTTATATCATGGGAATAATAATAATAACTATAATCTATCCATCATGACATCATGTCTTATACCTTGGGAATAATAATAATAACTATAATCTATCCATCATGACATCATGTCTTATATCATGGGAATAATATAACTATAATCTATCCATCATAACATCATGTCTTATACCTTGGGAATAATAATCTATCCATCATAACATCATGTCTTATATCATGGGAATAATAACTATAATCTATCCATCATAACATCATGTCTTATACCTTGGGAATAATAATAATAACTATAATCTATCCATCATGACATCATGTCTTATATCATGGGAATAATAATAATAACTATAATCTATCCATCATGACATCATGTCTTATATCATGGGAATAATAATAATAACTATAATCTATCCATCATGACATCATGTCTTATATCATGGGAATAATAATAATAACTATAATCTATCCATCATGACATGTCTTATATCATGGGAATAATAATAATAACTATAATCTATCCATCATGACATGTTTTATATCATGGGAATAATAATAATAACTATAATCTATCCATCATGACATCATGTCTTATATCATGGGAATAATAATAATAACTATAATCTATCCATCATGACATCATGTCTTATATCATGGGAATAATAATAATAACTATAATCTATCCATCATGACATCATGTCTTATATCATGGGAATAATAATAATAACTATAATCTATCCATCATGACATCATGTCTTATATCATGGGAATAATAATAATAACTATAATCTATCCATCATGACATCATGTCTTATATCATGGGAATAATAATAATAACTATAATCTATCCATCATGACATGTTTTATATCATGGGAATAACAATGATAACTATAATCTATCCATCATGACATCATGTTTTATATCATGGGAATAATAATAATAACTATAATATATCCATCATGACAGGAATAAATACAGCTGTCATACTGACCTGCACCAGTAACATTTCTCATTTCTTGGAGATGTATTCTGCTATGATGCGTCTTATAGGAGAATAATCACAATACCTATATACTCAATAATTGGAGATGTATTCTGCTATGATGCGTCTTATAGGAAAATAATCACAATACCTATATACTCAATAATTGGAGATGTATTCTGCTATGATGCGTCTTATAGGAGAATAATCACAATACCTATATACTCAATAATTGGAGATGTATTCTGCTATGATGCGTCTTATAGGAGAATAATCACAATACCTATATACTCAATAATTGGAGATGTATTCTGCTATGATGCGTCTTATAGGAGAATAATCACAATACCTATATACTCAATAATTGGAGATGTATTCTGCTATGATGCGTCTTATAGGAGAATAATCACAATACCTATATACTCAATGATTGGAGATGTATTCTGCTATGATGCGTCTTATAGGAGAATAATCACAATACCTATATACTCAATGATTGGAGATGTATTCTGCTATGATGCGTCTTATAGGAGAATAATCACAATACCTATATACTCAATAATTGGAGATGTATTCTGCTATGATGCGTCTTATAGGAGAATAATCACAATACCTATATACTCAATAATTGGAGATGTATTCTGCTATGATGCGTCTTATAGGAGAATAATCACAATACCTATATACTCAATAATTGGAGATGTATTCTGCTATGATGCGTCTTATAGGAGAATAATCACAATACCTATATACTCAATGATTGGAGATGTATTCTGCTATGATGCGTCTTATAGGAGAATAATCACAATACCTATATACTCAAGGAGTACCTATATACTGGAGGAGTAAGTATAATAAATACAACTGTCATACTGACCTGCACCAGAAACATTTCTCGTTTCTTGGAGATGTATTCTGCTAGAGACTCCTTCTCCACGTGCCTGTCTGAAACACAAACAATGCATAGGTCTGAAACACAATGCATGGGTCTGAAACACAAACAATGCATAGGTCTGAAACACAAACACAATGCATAGGTCTGAAACACAATGCATAAGTCTGAAACACAATGCATAGGTCTGAAACACAAACAATGCATAGGTCTGAAACACAAACAATGCATAGGTCTAAAACACAGACATTTTGCACAGGTCTGAAACACAATGCACAGGTCTGAAACTCAATGCATAGGTCTGAAACACAAACACAATGCATAGGCCTGAAACACAAACACAATGCATAGGTCTGAAACACAATGCACAGGTCTGAAACTCAATGCATAGGTCTGAAACACAAACACAATGCATAGGTCTGAAACACAAACACAATGCATAGGTCTGAAACACAATGCATAGGTCTGAAACACAAACACAATGCATAGGTCTGAAACACAAACACAATGCATAGGTCTGAAACACAAACACAATGCATAGGTCTGAAACACAAACACAATGCATAGGTCTGAAACACAAACGCAATGCATAGGTCTGAAACACAATGCATAGGTCTGAAACACAAACACAATGCATAGGTCTGAAACACAATGCATAGGTCTGAAACACAATGCATAGGTCTGAAACACAATGCATAGGTCTGAAACACAAACAATGCATAGGTCTGAAACACAATGCATAGGTCTGAAACACAAACACAATGCATAGGTCTGAAACACAAACACAATGCATAGGTCTGAAACACAATGCATAGGTCTGAAACACAATGCATAGGTCTGAAACACAAACACAATGCATAGGTCTGAAACACAAACACAATGCATAGGTCTGAAACACAAACACAATGCATAGGTCTGAAACACAAACACAATGCATAGGTCTGAAACACAATGCATAGGTCTGAAACACAATGCATAGGTCTGAAACACAAACACAATGCATAGGTCTGAAACACAAACACAATGCATAGGTCTGAAACACAGACACAATGCATAGGTCTGAAACACAAACAAATGCATAGGTCTGAAACACAAACACAATGCATAGGTCTGAAACACAATGCATAGGTCTGAAACACAAACACAATGCATAGGTCTGAAACACAAACACAATGCATAGGTCTGAAACACAGACACAATGCAGAGGTCTGAAACACAAACACAATGCATAGGTCTGAAACACAGACACACCATATGTCTTAGTGTTAGTACGAGGAATAGAAAGGATAAGTTTGTCAGAAGAGGAACGGAGAGACCTGGAGGGTGAGTACAGGTGAACGAGATCAGAGAGGTAGGCAGGACTAGATGAATGGACAGCATTGAAACAGAGGCAAGCAATTCTATACTTTATTCTTGCCTCGACTGGAAGCCAGTGTAAGGTCTTGAGGTGGGGTTTGATGTGGTCTGTACGAGGGACTTTAAGGATTAACCGAGCTGCATTGTTCTGAACTTTCTGAAGTTTGTTGAGGAGGGTTTGAGGACAGCCTACAAGTAGGGAATTGCAATAATCGATGCGAGACAGTACAAAAGCTGATACTAGAGTCTTGGTGGCTTCAACTGTGAGATAGTGACGAATGGCACTAATTCGACGGAGTTCAAAGTTCACATTACGAATCAGAGTCATGACATGAGTGATCATAGTTAGTTGACAATCGAGGGTTACACCAAGGTTTTTAGCTGATTGACAGAAAGGGACGGTAGCATCGCCAATGACAAGAGAGTCAGGAAACTGAACAGAGGTGGAACTTCTCTGAGTGGAAACGATCATTGCCTCACTCTTATCATCATTGAGGTTTCAATTTATTGGAGGTCATCCATGACTTGACATCTGAAACAGTATCCTGCATGGACAAAACTAGATCACCAATGTCATTAGGCTTAGAAGACTTCTGCAGTTGGGTATCATCAGCGAATGGGTGATGGAGAGCTGAATGCTGGGACATGACGTCTGAAAGAGGAGAAGTGTAGAGAACAAATAGAACAGGCCCCAGGACTGATCCCTGTGGCACACCAAATACCTAAACCATGTATTACAACCAATATCAAAACAAGTCATGTAAATACCTAAACCATGTATTACAACCAATATCAAAACAAGTCGTGTAAATACCTAAACCATGTATTACAACCAATATCAAAACAAGTCGTGTAAATACCTAAACCATGTATTACAACCAATATCAAAACAAGTCATGTAAATACCTAAACCATGTATTACAACCAATATCAAAACAAGTCGTGTAAATACCTAAACCATGTATTACAACCAATATCAAAACAAGTCGTGTAAATACCTAAACCATGTATTACAACCAATATCAAAACAAGTCATGTAAATACCTAAACCATGTATTACAACCAATATCAAAACAAGTCATGTAAATACCTAAACCATGTATTACAACCAATATCAAAACAAGTCGTGTAAATATCTATGATGGTGAACTGAGGGTCATCCTTCACAGCTACAGCCTTGTTAGTGTCCTCCTCCTCCTCCATCCTCCTCTATCATTCACTGACCTCTGGTCACAGCAATGGTGAACTGAGGGTCATCCTTCACATCTACAGCCTTGTCAGTGTCCTCCATCCTCCTCCTCATCCTCCTCTATCATTCACTGACCTCTGGTCACAGCAATGGTGAACTGAGGGTCATCCTTCACAGCTACAGCCTTGTCAGTGTCCTCCTCCTCCTCCATCCTCCTCCTCCTCCTCCATCCTCCTCCTCTATCATTCACTGACCTCTGGTCACAGCGATGGTGAACTGAGGGTCATCCTTCACAGCTACAGCCTTGTCAGTGTCCTCCTCCTCCTCCTCCTCTATCATTCACTGACCTCTGGTCACAGCGATGGTGAACTGAGGGTCATCCTTCACAGCTACAGCCTTGTCAGTGTCCTCCTCCTCCTCCTCCTCTATCATTCACTGACCTCTGGTCACAGCAATGGTGAACTGAGGGTCATCCTTCACAGCTACAGCCTTGTTAGTGTCCTCCTCCTCCTCCATCCTCCTCTCCTCCTCCTCTATCATTCACTGACCTCTGGTCACAGCGATGGTGAACTGAGGGTCATCCTTCACAGCTACAGCCTTGTCAGTGTCCTCCTCCTCCATCATCATCATCATCATCATCCTCCCTCCTCCTCCTCCTCCTCTATCATTCACTGACCTCTGGTCACAGCGATGGTGAACTGAGGGTCATCCTTCACAGCTACAGCCTTGTCAGTGTCCTCCTCCTCCATCCTCCTCCTCCTCCTCCTCCTCCTCCTCCTCTATCATTCACTGACCTCTGGTCACAGCGATGGTGAACTGAGGGTCATCCTTCACAGCTACAGCCTTGTTAGTGTCCTCCTCCTCCTCCATCCTCCTCTATCATTCACTGACCTCTGGTCACAGCGATGGTGAACTGAGGGTCATCCTTCACAGCTACAGCCTTGTTAGTGTCCTCCTCCTCCTCCTCCTCCTCTATCATTCACTGACCTCTGGTCACAGCGATGGTGAACTGAGGGTCATCCTTCACAGCTACAGCCTTGTCAGTGTCCTCCTCCTCCTCCATCCTCCTCCTCTATCATTCACTGACCTCTGGTCACAGCGATGGTGAACTGAGGGTCATCCTTCACAGCTACAGCCTTGTCAGTGTCCTCCTCCTCCTCCTCCTCCTCCTCCTCCTCCTCCTCCTCTATCATTCACTGACCTCTGGTCACAGCAATGGTGAACTGAGGGTCATCCTTCACAGCTACAGCCTTGTTAGTGTCCTCCTCCTCCTCCATCCTCCTCTATCATTCACTGACCTCTGGTCACAGCAATGGTGAACTGAGGGTCATCCTTCACATCTACAGCCTTGTCAGTGTCCTCCTCCTCCTCCTCCTCCTCCATCCTCCTCTATCATTCACTGACCTCTGGTCACAGCGATGGTGAACTGAGGGTCATCCTTCACAGCTACAGCCTTGTCCTCCTCCTCATCCTCCTCCTCCTCTTCCTCCTCCTCTATCATTCACTGACTTCTGGTCACAGCGATGGTGAACTGAGGGTCATCCTTCACAGCTACAGCCTTGTCAGTGTCCTCCTCCTCCTCCATTCTCCTCCTCCTCCTCCATCCTCCTCCTCTATCATTCACTGACCTCTGGTCACAGCGATGGTGAACTGAGGGTCATCCTTCACAGCTACAGCCTTGTCAGTGTCCTCCTCCTCCTCCATCCTCCTCTATCATTCACTGACCTCTGGTCACAGCGATGGTGAACTGAGGGTCATCCTTCACATCTACAGCCTTGTCAGTGTCCTCCTCCTCCTCCATCCTCCTCCTCTATCATTCACTGACCTCTGGTCACAGCGATGGTGAACTGAAGGTCATCCTTCACATCTACAGCCTTGCCAGTGTCCTCCTCCTCCTCCATCCTCCTCCTCTATCATTCACTGACCTCTGGTCACAGCGATGGTGAACTGAAGGTCATCCTTCACATCTACAGCCTTGTCAGTGTCCTCCTCCTCCTCCATCCTCCTCCTCTATCATTCACTGACCTCTGGTCACAGCGATGGTGAACTGAAGGTCATCCTTCACATCTACAGCCTTGTCAGTGTCCCATCCTCCTCCTCCATCCTCCTCTATCATTCACTGACCTCTGGTCACAGTGATGGTGAACTGAGGGTCATCCTTCACAGCTACAGCCTTGTCAGTGTCCTCCTCCTCCTCCATCCTCCTCTATCATTCACTGACCTCTGGTCACAGCGATGGTGAACTGAGGGTCATCCTTCACAGCTACAGCCTTGCCAGTGTCCTCCTCCTCCTCCATCCTCCTCCTCTATCATTCACTGACCTCTGGTCACAGCGATGGTGAACTGAGGGTCATCCTTCACAGCTACAGCCTTGTTAGTGTCCTCGGTAAAGGTATTGATGTGCCACCCCCCCTGCATTTCTCGGTTAATTGTATTTTTCCGTTTTTTGCCTTTGCCTTTTTTACCATACATAAAGCTACATTTTCAGCTAATTCTCTTTTTCGAATACTAACCCTAACCCTAAACCTAACCCTAACCCCCCACTATGTACTGCAGTACACCGCGATTTGTCACAGTTGTGGTTCGTTGCGTTTTTCCGTCTTATAGGGTGGGGGGTAGGGTTAGGGTTAGGGTTAGTATTCCAAAAAGGTTATTAGCTAAAAAGGTTCCTAAAATACAGCTTTATGTATGGTAAGAAAGGCAAAAACGGAAAAATACAATTAACCGAGAAATGTAGGGGGGGTGGCACATCTTGACCTTTACCGTGTCCTCCTCCTCCTCCATCATTCACTGACCTCTGGTCACAGTGATGGTGAACTGAGGGTCATCCTTCACAGCTACAGCCTTGTCAGTGTCGTCGTCGTCCTCCTCCTCCTCCTCCTCCTCCTCCTCCTCCTCCTCCTCTATCATTCACTGACCTCTGGTCAGAGCAATGGTGAACTGAGGGTCATCCTTCACAGCCAGAGGCTTGTTAGTGTCCTGCTCCTCCTCCTCCTCCTCCTCCTCCTCCTCCTCCTCTATCATTCACTGACCTCTGGTCACAGCAATGGTGAACTGAGGGTCATCCTTCACAGCTACAGCCTTGTTAGTGTCCTCCTCCTCCTCCTCCTCCTCATCATCATCATCATCATCATCCACCTCTATCATTCACTGACCTCTGGTCACAGCAATGGTGAACTGAGGGTCATCCTTCACAGCTACAGCCTTGTCAGTGTCCTCCTCCTCCTCCATCCTCCTCCTCCTCCTCTATCATTCACTGACCTCTGGTCACAGCAATGGTGAACTGAGGGTCATCCTTCACAGCTACAGCCTTGTCAGTGTCCTCCTCCTCCTCCTCCTCCTCCTCGCTCTCGGCGGGGTGGATCATGGAGGCTGTCCTGAAGTTGACGCGGGAGGCGTAGGTGGTCTTCTCGTGGACGTGCAGCTTCCTCTGCCTGATGCGCTCCTGGACAGAGTCAGGTTTGGACAATTAATGCAGCTGTGTAGATCTCCATACATTATATGGTCAATTATTAAAGTATATTATTAAATTATTATACCGATTATTACTACTAACATCTCCTGGACAGAGTCAGGTTTGGACCATTAATGCAGCTGTGTAGATCTCCATGAACTATATGGCCAATTATTAAAGTATATTATTAAATTATATAGCCAATTATTACTACTAACATCTCCTGGACAGAGTCAGGTTTGGACAATTAATGCAGCTGTGTAGATCTCCATGAATTATATGGCCAATTATTAAATTATATTATTAAATTATATAGCCAATTATTACTACTAACATCTCCTGGACAGAGTCAGGTTTGGACAATTAATGCAGCTGTGTAGATCTCCATGAATTATATGGCCAATTATTAAATTATATTATTAAATTATATAGCCAATTATTACTACTCAGGCCCGACGCATGCTCTGTAAAAGTGGTGAGGCCGACAATAGCATAGTCATACCTATGACAGCCAAGACTGACAACGACGAGAAAATGTCTGGAAAATGCAGACAGCTATTTGCAGCCATAAAGTAACTTAATTTATTCACTTTTTGTAAAACGATTTCATAGCACAAATCGATGGCTTGGAGGAAAAGTCGACTATCTCTAGATAGTTGATTGACTTATTATTGACCGTATTGCAAAAACTAACAACTTGTACCAAAACAAGAGCGAAATCGCAATAGTTTGTGGCACGCGGTCTATTTTTACCACTCCAACCATGAGTCACCTCCCCTGGCTTTTCAATAATTTTAATCTGTAAACCAGAATGTTATCTCTGCACCATTTTGTAACTTTTTATATCTTTTGGAAAACGTTTAAAACTATGTATCCTACTTATACTCATCAAAAGAAGCACTGCATACTCGTCGTGTCTGTTGTAGTGTCTGTATTACGTATGTTTTATTATTTTGTACGCTTTTAAAAGACATCATGTTAAAGAGCGGCCTCAATTTGAAGTGTAGCCTCGATTTGAAGTGCGACATTTTGTCAAAATGTGCGACAATTTTGGACCGACCGACAGACAGACCGACCGACCGATAAGTGAGTTATAGGTTTGTGGCTTGAGCCACAAACAAAAAGATGGGCCCCCCTCGTTCGAGAGTCATAGGTCTTCCACAAGAGACTAAACTGTACCATGACTTTCAATTACTGTAGAAAATCATCTATCAAACAGCTCTCATGTTACTGTTGGCCCCTACTACAGGCTAATGTCAACCAATGATAAAAGCCATTTGAGTAAAGGGTGAACACACACGTTTTCTTTAATTAATTGTTTACTTGTATATTTTCCTTTTCTTGTTGTTCGCGACTTTGGAATGTTGTTCTTTGGAATTTTTAGTTCTTTATTTTTTTTCTTTACATCATTTTTTATGGATGGCTTGTTGAAAAAAACGGCCTGTATTACGCCCTATAGTGTACATGTTTCGTGCAAACATTCAACACTAGGCAGGTTTGCATCACTACATAAAAATTATTTTAAAAATAATGCTTAACCGCACAGTTTTGAAAATTTGCAGTATTGTTTATAATAATAAAAGCTAACATATGTTATAATTCCAGCAGATTAATTTAGCAGATTTTTTTTAAAAAGCATGACAAAGAAGACGAAATGACTCGTTTTCATTCATTGCCGTCCTAAAAATAGACTAGAAGTCATTTCATTGGTTGAAAACTATTAAGGAACCGTAGAGGAACACTTTTATACCAGTTTGGGTTGCATGGGTTCGCTGAGTTGTGAAGTGTGAATGTTTAAACACTCTGTACGCTATAGCGTACTCTCGTGTTGAACGGTTGTGAAGGGAAGCAATCGGCCAGTGTTGAATGAGTTAAGCTGTAGTATTCAATTATATAGTCAATTATTACTACTAACATCTCCTGAACAGAATCAGGTTTGGACAATTAATGCAGCTGTGTAGATCTCCATGAATTATATGGTCAATTATTACATTTATATATTACTAATTTATATAGCCAATTGTTACTACTAACATCTCCTGGACAGAATCAGGTTTAACAATTAATGCAGCTGTGTAGATCTCCATGAATTATATGGCCAATTATTACATTATATTATTAAATTATATGGCCAATTATTACTACTAACATCTCCTGAACAGAATCAGGTTTGGACAATTAATGCAGCTGTGTAGATCTCCATGAATTATATGGCCAATTATTACATTATATTATTAAATTATATAGCCAATTATTACTACTAACATCTCCTGAACAGAATCAGGTTTGGACTGCAGCTGTGTAGATCTCCATGAATTATATGGTCAATTATTACATTATAATTATTATTAAATTATATAGCCAATTATTACTACTAACATCTCCTGAACAGAATCAGGTTTGGACAATTAATGCAGCTGTGTAGATCTCCATGAATTATATGGTCAATTATTACATTATAATTATTATTAAACTAGCAATCGCCCCGTGGCAGTTTTAACCCCATGGCAGTTTTAACCCTGCGTCGACTCCGCCCCCTTACAGCTAAACACTCCCCTTCGCTGCTTTGACTCAAAGCACTTCTGACTCCGCCCCCTTACAGCTAAACACTCCCCTTCGCTGCTTCGACTCAGCACTTCTGACTCCGCCCCCTTACAGGTAAACACTCGCCTTCGCTGCTTCGACTCAGCGGCTTCACGCGCAGATCAACTTCTTCGCACTTCAGGTTTCGACTTTTGACTCCTCCCCCTTGCGCTTCGCGATGCTTCGAGTTCTTGCGCTTCAACTTCTTGCGCTTCAGCTTTCGGACTCTACTTGGCGGAGGTTTGCGAAAAGTAAGGACGGCATGACCTTTCTGAGGGTGCCAAGGATGCTTGATGCCAAATTTGGTGTCGGTCGGTTGAAAACTGTGGCCATGTATAAGGGACACACACACACCACACACAGACAGACAGACAGACACATATACAGATTTCGAAAATATATATAAGATCTATATAGCCAATTATTACTACTAACATCTCCTGAACAGAAATCAGGTTTGGACAATTAATGCAGCTGTGTAGATCTCCATGAGTTATATGGTCAATTATTACATTATATGCAGATTTTGAGATAATATCATTTACATAATTTGCAGACACTTACCTTTCTTTTGATATATGATTTATTGCTCTACTCAAACAAATGAGGAAGTTATGGGGTGTTAAAGAGGGTAACCGAGCATTTGGCCATTTTGAGAAAACGGGGTTCAAAGACGTTTGACCCATCTGGAGTCATTGTACATTAACCACATACATTTTGCCTTCAAAATCAAAGTTTTGAACCAGACATAGCGGAATCGCATCCCAACGCGTTCTTCTGGAACTGTATGCCAAGCAATAGTCCGACATTTGCGCGGTATCCGAGTTTTTACGTTCTTGTACACTTTGGGTCTTAGCGTATTATATTATAGATAAGTATCTATGCCTGTCTTCTTCTGCCTCTCCTTGTCTCTCAACAGAACGATGTCGGAGTCCAAGGGCATCTTAAATGTTTTTTGCACATTATACACACTATTGATAGCCATAGCTGTTTCTTCTTCTGCCTCTCCTTGTCTCTCAACAGAACGATGTCAGAGTCCAAGGGCATCTTGAAGGGGTTTTGTTTGCACACCATCACATCATTGTATATAAACAACAAAAATAGCACAATACATACCTGTTTTTTCTTCTGTCTTTCCTTGTCTCTCAACAGAAAGATGTCGCTGTCTGGCGGCATCTTGAAGGGGTTTTCTTTGCTGATCAGGTCCTCGGACATCACCGTCAGTTCGCTGGACACTGACTTGGCAGAGTTATGGGAAGGTCACT
>CM065687.1:63314711-63354954 GCA_017654935.2 Phymorhynchus buccinoides
GGTTAGGCTCTTTCGCAGCAGAACCACCCCCTCTTCTATGGCGTGAAACGTGGCCACACGCACTTGTTTTCCCCAGTATCCGTATACGGGCTTGGTCTCGCAGCAGAAAACTCACCCGCCTCTCTATGGCGGGGACCTGCCCAAATAATGTTTTCTGTTGGGCTCTTCTGCAGCGCAAAAAACCACACCTCTTCATATGGCCGTCGACCTGCCCACATAATGTTTTCTGTTGGCTCTTCCGCAGCAGAACAACTGCTTCTATGGCGTGACCTAGCCCACATAATGTTTCTGTGGGGTCTCTTCGCAGCAGAAACCACCGTCTGCTTCTATGGCACAGTGACCAACTGCCCACATCATAGTTGTCTGTTGGGCTCTTTGCAGCAGAACACCACCCTCTTCTATGGCGGTGACCTGCCCACATAATGTTTCTGTTGGGTCATTCGCAGCAGAAACCACCTGTCTCTATGGCGTGACCTGCCCACATAATGTTTTCTGTTGGCTCTTCGCAGCAGAAAACCACCCTGCTCTATGGCCGTGGACTGCCCACATCATGGTTGTCTGATTCGGGATACGTTTGCAGCAGAAACCACCACCTCTTCTATGGGCGTGACCTGCCCACATAATGTTTTGGTAGGGGAAAACAATAACATTGGTGAACTATGGGTGGGAATAAGATTGAATTGTATTCCAGGGTTCCAAATATTCGTTTTTAAGTACAAAAAAGTGTTAAGATTTAGGGAAGCCAATCTTTGTACGAAAAGTTTAAAGATAGTTGATGTAAGATTCAGAAATATTTGGATTTGGGGGGAAAAAAGTACTCATGTCTGGGTCTTTAAATTAATCTTTTGGGGGAATGGTAAAGGCACAGGCATACCGTTTCTAAGAAAGTTAGCAAAAGTGACTGTGCAAACCAATGTATTTTGCACAAATGTAACATTCACTTAGTATTCACATGTATTGTTTTTATCGGATCTAATCTACAGGTCTGGTTGTTTAGGTGTCTAGAAAAACAGGCTTGTCTATCTTAATAAAATGCTGACCATTAATTGTCTTAATTACCTGGGTTGATGTATGGCTGCCTGCAGACCGGGCAGAGTTCTTTGCCACTGTCCGGTGGGAACACGGTGTTCCAACTACCACTGCACCATACCTCCGGAGAAAATTAGTGCATGTTTCCACCAGTCACCTGTAGATATCGTTAGTGTTGATTGTAGACCTAGGGACAGGCTATGGCAACCGTTTCCAGCGACGGTCAGTACTGTGGACTGACATTGGTGTGAAATGGGGACAGACCATTGGTCGGGTATATGTTGTGGACACACAAGTGACATTGCAGTGTGTATAATGGTGGTACTCGTTACATTGGGTGAAGTTGGGAACGTGACCATGGTTGAGTGGTTGGAAATGTGGAGACCGATAGAGCATTATGGTGTGAAGTGTGGTGTTGTGGTAGTGAAGTGTGGACAGTGACACATGGTGTGAAAGTGGTGGACCAGATAAACTGGTGGTAGTAAAGTGTGGCCACTGGTGTTATGGTTGGCGGCGGTGCTGGTGAAGTGTGGACAGTGACACATATGATGTGAAAATGTGGAGCTAGTCGACATTCAGGAAGACTTAGTCGACAAATTGGTGGAGAAGTGTGGACAGTGACATTGGGAGAAACGTGGCTCAGTGACGATTATTAGGTCGTGCAAACGTTACAGGTGGACAGGCTGAATGTTAGTGTGAATGGGGGTGGACAGTGACTATAGTGAGTGTGAAGTGTGGACAGTGACACTGTTGTGAAGTTCCCGCTGGACACAAATGACACTATGTGGTTGTAAAGGTGGGTGGAACAGTAGGACAGATTCGGTGGTGAACGTGGACAGGTGTAACATATAGGTGTGGCACACAGTGGTGTGAGAAAGGGTTGTTACAAACCAAATTCCAAATGTGAGGAACGGGTGATGTATATCGGAGCGTTGTGAAGTGATGTGGGAACTAGTGACATTGATGTGAAATGTGGACAGTGACATTCGGTGTCAAATACGCTGGACAGTGACATGTAGTGTGGAGTGGTGGACAGGTGACATTGGTGTATGACTGATAAATGATGGAGCAGGTGAAAGATTGGGTGGTTAGAAATGGTGGACTAGGTGATGGTTGGTTTGAAAAGTCTGGGGACACACTCAGTTGACTATTGAGTTGTGAAAGTTTAGGAGCGCATGACGCAGTGACATGGTTGTGAATTGGACGGTGGTATTGTTGGTGTGAAGTGTGACAGTGACGTGGTGTGAAGTAGGGCAGTAGGTGTGATGAAGTAATAGTGGGACAGGTGACACTGTGTGTTGTATGAAGGAGAAAGGAGTTGGACGCAGTCCGGACAGTGGTGTGAAGTGGGCAAGGACAACAGTGGTGTGAAGTGAGTAGTGGAACAGTGACGATGACTCTGGTGACAGTGAGACAGTCGGATGTGAAGGGCCGCGTCCGGACAGTGAACATGGAGCGTTGTGGTAAGTCCGTGGACAGTGGGGTGAAGTACGTGGACAGTGACAATAGTGTGGATAGTGACATGATGTGAAAGTGCGTTGGCAGTGACTGGTGTGAAGTGTGGACAGTGACCTTGGTGTGAAGTGATAGACAGTGGACACTGAGGGGGAAATCTGTGGACAGTGACCGTGTTGTGGACAGTGACCATTGGGTGAAGTAGTCGGATCCAGTGACATTGGTGTGAAGTGTGGACAGGACATTGGTGTAAAGTGGTGGACACACAGTGACATCGGAGTGTAAGTGGGACAGGGACAATTGGATCAGTGGACAGTGGTGTGAAACGTGGACACTAGGGGTGTGAAATGTGGATCCGCAGTGGTGTACTTTTTGAAAGTGGTGGACTAGTGCACATCGGTGTGGACAGTGGTGTGAAATGATGGAAATTATGGTGTTGAAGTGTGGGACATAATGGACGATGGAAATGTGGAACAGGTGACATTGTGTGTGAGAGTGTGGACAGTGGTAGGAAATGTGGACAAGGCTCGACAATTGAGGAGAAGTGGGACAGGTGGTTAGTGGAGAATGTGGAATGTGGTCTGTGAAGTGTGGACAGTGACATTGGTGATGAAGTGTGCGACAGTGACATTGGTGTTATATGGTGACAGTGGGACATGGTATGAAACTGTGGGACGGTGTATGTGGTGTGGAGAAGTGACTCATTAATGTTGGACCAAGTGACAAGTGCGTTTGAAGTAGTGGACAGTTGGTGGTGAAGTCAATAGTGGACAGTGACAGTGGGCCGTGAAGTCGTGGACAGTGGTGTGAAGTCCGTGGAACAGTGACAGTGCGGTGATAGAGTGGACAGGTGGACAGTGACACACTGGTGTGAAGTGTGGCACGAGTTGACCACTGGTGTGATAGTCGTGGACAATGACGAGTGGTTGTGAGAGTGCGTGAGACAGTGACGTGAAGTGTGGACATGGTGTGAAGTGGACAAGTAGACACAGTAGGTGTGAAGTTGTGGACAGGAGATGAAGTGTGGACTAGTGACAATAGTGTGGATCAGTGACATTGATGATGAAATTGTTGAGGATGTGGGGCACGTGACTCCGGTGTGAAAGTGTGGACAGTGACAATTGGTGTGAAGTGTTGACAGCTGTACACTGGTGTGAAATCAATGACAAATGTGGACAGTGTA
The DNA here is from genome assembly GCA_017654935.2 of Phymorhynchus buccinoides. Classification (NCBI taxonomy): domain Eukaryota; kingdom Metazoa; phylum Mollusca; class Gastropoda; order Neogastropoda; family Raphitomidae; genus Phymorhynchus; species Phymorhynchus buccinoides. The sequence goes on from CM065687.1 coordinate 63,318,379, forward strand.
CCAGTGGTGTGGACAAGTGACAAGTGGTTCGTGAAAGTGTGGACAAGGTCGCCATTGGTGTGAAGTGTGGACAGTGACGTCTAGTTTAGGGGTATAAGGTAGTAATGTGCGACACAGTGACATTGGTTGTAAAGGTAGTGGACAGTGACATTGGTGTAAAGTGTGGACACAGTGACATGGTGTAAGTGTGGACAGTTTAGACATGGTGTAAGTGTGGACAGGATTGGTGTAAAGTTGTTGTGAACAGTGACATTAGGTTGTGAAGTGTGGACAGGACATGGTGTGAAGTGTGGACAGGGACATTGGGTGGGACAGGGGGTGAAATGTGGACGAGTAGGCGTGTGAAGACGCTGGACAGTGGTGTGGAAACTGTGGACAGTGACCTTGGTGTGGACAGTGTGGTGCGAAATGTGGACATTCGGGTGCCCCTTGTGAAGATTGTGGACAATTGGTGTTGAATTGAGGACAGTGGACATTGGTGTGAAGTGTGGACAGTGTGTGAAAGTGTGGACAGTGCACATTGGAGCGCCGTGTTAAGGTATCAGTGGGACAGTGGAAGTGTGAAAATGTAAGGACAGTGAGATTTGTGAAGTGTAGGACAAAGTGCGCGAATGAAATTGTGGACGGTGGTGATGTTGGGGTGAAGTGTGGGACAGTGACATGTGGTGTTTTAACCAATGGTGGACAGTGACAGTGTTGGGAAAGTGTGGACAGTGGTGTATGAGATGTGGACACACAGTGTACATGGTGGTGCGACAGATGGGTGTGAAAATGGAAGCACCAAGGTTGGTGTGAAGGTGGACAGTGGTGTCGAAATGTTGTGACCAGTGACACATGATGGTAGAAATGTGGAAGGTGACATGGTGTCAAATCGTGGACAGTTGACACATTATGGGGTCTGTGTTGTGAAGTTGGACAGTGACAGTTGGTGTGAAATGTGGACAGATGACATGTGGTGTCGAAATGTGGACGGTTGATGTTGGTGTTGAAGTAAAGTGGACAGTGACCATTGGTGTGAAATGTGAGACAGTGACATGGGTGGTGAAGTACGGTAGGACAGTTGGCGTTGGTGTGAAATGTGGACGGTGGTGTGACGTCGTGGGAACTAGTCCATTGGTGTGGACAGTGACATTGTGTGAAAAGTGGACCAGTGACGACTCATCTGTGGACAGTGACGCGTCTGTGAAATGTTGGTGTGAAATGTGGAAACGGTAGACATTGGTGTGAAATGGGGAACAGTGACAGTGGTGTATGAAATGTGAGACAGGTGACATTGGTGGGGACAAGTGGCATGGTGGGAAGGTGTGCCTGCTTCAGAATGTCGACTCGACACACAAAACCCCAAATCAACATCGTCCATGTGATGTAGTGATTATTGGTGGTGTGTTGGTGTGAGGTGGGGTAGAGAGAGGGGTGGTGTGGCACTTTTTGGTGTGTTGAGGGGTTTTGGAGGAAAACAGACATCAGTGATTTTCTATAAAATTGAGAGAGACCTGTTGACACAAATGCTTAGAAAATGAGTTATTCTTTCTTGACTTGTTTAAACCCAAACCATCATTCCAGGGTATCATATCAAAAGTTTATGACATCATACAATGGACTCACACCACACCTAGTAGACACAGGAAGCATAGACTTGGGCCAAGGAAAAAGGAGTTACTACACTGTGATACAACACAATAGCAAATAACAAATATACAACAACCAGTAGTTACCTGTACATGTTTCACGAATTATTCTCCGCACACACACTGAATGGTGTTCCTCATCTGTGGTCATTGCAGATTCACTGTGGTCATCAAACAAAAACACAACCACACTACAGTAAACACCATCAGTACATACCTATACCTGTACTGGTGTCATCAAGTCCTTGATCAGTGCAGTGTCAACTGGTCAGATCAACACACAACACAATACAGAACTAAAACAATACACACCTGCTTACATAGGTTTCAGAAGGTGCACACCCTATATTGGTGTCATAGTCCTTGGTCAGTTGCGTTGTCCACTGGTCCATCACACAAACACAATACATGACGACTAAGCACACTACACAGCCTGTTGAACATGTCACAGAATGTCACACCAATATTATAGGGAGTCGATAGTCCTTGGTCAGATTGCAGTGCTCCAGCTGCGTCAGTGTCAACACAACACAATACAGAACTACACACTACCACACAACTGCTACAATGTTTCAGATCTCCTGCACACACCACTAAATGGTGTCATAGTCGCTTATGGTCAGTGCAGTGTCCAGCCGGTCATCAAGCACAACAACAACACTACACACCTGCACATGTTTTTAGAATGTCACACCAATATTAGTGAGTCTGTGCATAGTCCTTGGTCAGTGCAAAGTGTACACTGTGTCACATCAACAGCAAACACAACACAACACCAGGAGTACACACAAGGCACTACTACACACTGCTACAATGTTCATGTATCCTGCACCACCACTACAGGGTGTCAAGTCCTTGAGTCAGTGCAGTGTCCACTGCGTCATCAACACAAAAACCTGTACATGTTCAGTAATCTCCTGCAACACCACTGCATGCGTGTCCTCATGGTACTTGGTACAGTGCAGTGTCACTGGTCATACAACAAAACACAACACAACACATACACACCTGTACATTGTGTCAGTAATCTCCTGTCACACACTGCATGGTGGTCATGTCTTTCGGCAGTGCAGGTCCAGCTGGGGTCTACAACAACGAACACAAACACACATACACACCTTGTTACATGTCTCAGTATCTCCTGCACACACCCTGATGGTGCCTCATATTTCCTTGGTCCGTGCAGTGTCCACTGGTCGATTCACACAACACAACAACACTACAACCCGTACTGTCTCCACGTGAATGCTCCCATGCACACACACACCACTAGATAACCAGTAGCTCACATACGTCACTTGGTCAGTGCAGTGTCCAAGCTGCGTCATCAACACAACACAAAAAACACATACAACCTGTACGTTTCAGTATTCCTGCACACACACTGCATGGTGTCTATAGTCCGGTCAGTTCAGTGTCCCCGGTCATCACCACAAACACCCCCCCTCCCTCTTGTATGTTCAGTCTCCGCACAACACTGCATGGTGTCTCATAGTCGTGCTTGGTCAGGTCAGTGTCACTCGCTTCCTTGATAGGTCCAGGAGCACCTTGAACCGCCTAGTGCATGAAACCATGTGACTATGTGATCGTTACCGCCAAGTTCTCGGCCCAACACCCAGTATCGTACACCTTTCGACCAGTTTACTCTGCATCTCCTCCAAACCTTCTTTCCTGTAACCTATCACCTTGGTCAGATCCTTCATTCCCTTGTCAGTTTCTTATTTCCTCGTCCTTCTCCATTAACCTCCCTGGAAACCAGTGTGTGGTCCGCCTAGCGCCGACCTAGAACACACTTCGCCAAACCTCCCGCACCCCCCCCACTCCACCCACACAAAGTTATCCTGGCCGGATATTGTTTTTCCTTCGTCTCGGAATGCAGTAAGAAAGACAACAATAGTCAGGCCAGGTAGCAGGTGAAGCGGTGTACATCTGGTTCTATGTATGGTTCATGCTTAGCGACGAAGGTAGTGGCTACCACATCCTATGTATGGTTCCAGATAGCTAGGATGCAGGATGCTACCAGCATGTCTATGGGTTCCAGGATAGAGAGCAGGAGCTACCACCTCTAGTGTGTTCCACAGCTAAGGAGGATGTCTATGTGATGGTTTATTGTACCTCATATCATGTGATATGTTGTTGTGCCCACGATGTTATAGTATTTAGATTTGTATGTAGTGGGAAGCACTGTTATGATCATTGTTATGTGTGTGATATGTGTTCACAGATAGCAGAGCAGAGAAGCGACCACAACTATGTGGGTTCCAGATAGCAGAGCAGGAGGCTACAACATCTATGTTGGTTCCAGATTAGCAGAGCCAGTGAGCTACCACATTATGTGGTTCCAGATAGCAGAGCAGGGAAGCTACACATCTATGTGGTTCCAGATAGCAGAGCAGGAGGCTCCACATCCTATGTGGTTACCTAGATAGCAGAGGAGGGGAAGCTACCACATCTATGTGGTATCCAGATAGCAACGAGCAGGAAGGTCTAACCACACTATGTGGTTCCAGATAGCAGAGGAAGCTACCACATCATGTGGTTACAATCTAGCAGAGCAGGGAGCTACCACATCTATGTGGTTCCAGATAGCAGAGGAGGCTGTACCACATCTATGTGCGTTACGTAGCAGAGGAGGAAGCTACACATCTATTGTTCCAGATAGCAGCAGCAGGTGGCTACCACATCTATGTGGTTCCAGATAGCAGAGGAAGCTACCACATCTTATGTGGTTCCAGGAGCAGGAGGACGAGGCTACCACATCTATGTGTTCCAGATGAGCAGAGGAGGCTGACCAACATCTATTTGGGTTCCAGATAGCAGAGGAAGACTACTCACATCGATGTCGGTTCCAGATAGTCAGATGGAGCGGCTACCACAATCATGTGGTTCCAGATAGCAGAGCAGGGAAGCTACCAAATCTATGTGGGTCCAGATAGCAGAGAGGAGGCTACCACATCATATGTAGTTCAGATAGCAGAGGAGGAGGCTACCACATCTATGTGGTTCCAGAGAGCAGAGGAGGAGGCTACCACATCTATGTGGTTCCAGATAGCAGAGCAGGAGGCTACAACATCTATGTGGTTCCAGATAGCAGAGGAGGAGGCTACCACATCTATGTGGTTCCAGATAGCAGAGCAAGAAGCTACCACATCTATGTGGTTACAGATAGCAGAGGAGGGAGCTACCACATCTATGTGGTTCCAGATAGCAGAGCAGGAAGCTACCACATCTATGTGGTTCCAGATAGCAGAGCAGGAAGCTACCACATCTATGTGGTTCCAGATAGCAGAGCAGGAGGCTACAACATCTATGTGGTTCCAGATAGCAGAGCAGGAGGCTACAACATCTATGTGGTTCCAGATAGCAGAGCAGGAGGCTACAACATCTATGTGGTTCCAGATAGCAGAGCAGAGGAGGCTACCACATCTATGTGGTTCCAGAGAGCAGAGGAAGCTACCACATCTATGTGGTTACAAATAGAGCAGGGAGCTACCACATCTATGTGGTTCCAGATAGCAGAGCAAGAAGCTACCACATCTATGTGGTTACAAATAGCAGAGCAGGGAGCTACCACATCTATGTGGTTCCAGATAGCAGAGCAGGAAGCTACCACATCTATGTGGTTCCAGAGAGCAGAGGAGGAGGCTACCACATCTATGTGGTTCCAGATAGCAGAGGAGGCTACCACATCTATGTGGTTCCAGATAGCAGAGGAGGAGGCTACCACATCTATGTGGTTCCAGATAGCAGAGGAGGAGGCTACCACATCTATGTGGTTACAGATAGCAGAGCAGGAAGCTACCACATCTATGTGGTTCCAGATAGCAGAGGAGGAGGCTACCACATCTATGTGGTTCCAGATAGCAGAGGAGGAGGCTACCACATCTATGTGATTCCAGATAGCAGAGGAAGCTACCACATCTATGTGGTTCCAGATAGCAGAGCAGGCTACCACATCTATGTGGTTCCAGATAGCAGAGCAGGAGGCTACCACATCTATGGGATTCTAGATAGCAGAGGAAGCTACCACATCTATGTGGTTCCAGAGAGCAGAGGAGGAGGCTACCACATCTATGTGGTTCCAGATAGCAGAGCAGGAAGGCTACCACATCTATGTGGTTCCAGATAGCAGAGCAGGAAGCTACCACATCTATATGGTTCCAGAGAGCAGAGGAGGAGGCTACCACATGTATGTGGTTCCAGAGAGCAGAGGAGGCTACCACATGTATGTGATTCCAGATAGCAGAGGAGGCTACCACATCTATGTGATTCCAGAGAGCAGAGGAAGCTACCACATCTATGTGGTTCCAGATAGCAGAGGAGGCAACTGCTGGGCTGGGCTGGAATGTGTTTATGGTGGAGATGTCTTGCCTAGGGTACATCCCGACTTTTTTTATGGAGAGGACTGCAGGAAAGTTGGCTATGAAAAGGATCCCCAAAGGCCAAGACTTTCTTTTTCTTATCGCTCAGTTTCCTGTCAAATAAGTGCAGATATGACATGCTGCCGTTATGCGCCTAACTAAGAAATAGGCCTAGCATGTCCATCTTTGGCTGGAGAAAATCTTTGTAAGAGTTTTTACAACAATGGCGGGAGAATGGACCGGTAAGGCAGAAATATAGCAGATGACAGTAAGCAAAGGGAAAAGGCAGAGTCAAAGAGATTGACAGATTACAGGAAGTTACTAGCACAGAACTTCCAGAAGATGGGAGAACTATTTGTATAAAAAAGACTCCCCACCTGGTATCCTTGCGGGAGAAAAAGGCCAAGTAATCCCTAAGGATGCAGCACTAATACCCAGTGCACGTTTCCTCTTAGTGTGAGTGTTGTTCATAACAGACAGCTGAGCAGTAGGTTTCCATTATTGTAGAAAAAAACATGTCAAATAGCTGTCACTCTGGCTTGACCTACTACTTAGCTGTTTAGGTGGAGATACACTACTTAGCTGTTTAGGTGGAAATACACTACTTAGCTGTTTAGGTGGAGATACACTACTTAGTTGTTTAGGTGGAGATACACTACTTTGCCCTTAACACCAGGTGGCGTTTCATACAAAAGCAGTTTCTTAGTGACGCCAAACTCACTCTGTGTCTGGCCCACACGCAGCAAAAATAATTTCGTCTTCTATTTGACCAAGTAATATAAACCAGTGGAGGGATCTCCCATGGTGACACCAGAAGCGCTTATTGCCCAAGGTTCAGGATCTATACTCACAATAATGTAAGCCAGTAGAGGAATCTCCTGTGTGGCAGCCAGAAGCGCTCAATGGTGCCCCGAACCTGAGGGCGTGCACTCACTCTGCACTCAGGCTTTGTGGTGTACAGTTAACACTGGCCCGAACCTGACGGCGTGCACTCACTCTGTACGCAGGCTGTGTGGTGTACAGTTAACACTGGTCCTAACCTGAGGGCGTGCACTCACTCTGCACTCAGGCTTTGTGGTGTACAGTTAACACTGGCCCGAACCTGAGGGCGTGCACTCACTCTGTACGCAGGCTTTGTGGTGTAGATAACACTGGTCCTAACCTGAGGGCGTGCACTCACTCTGTACGCAGGCTTTGTGGTGTAGATAACACTGGTCCTAACCTGAGGGTGTGCACTCACTCTGTACGCAGGCTTTGTGGTGTACAGGCTTTGTGGTGTTAACACTGGTCCTAACCTGAGGGCGTGCACTCACTCTGTACGCAGGCTTTGTGGTGTAGTTAACACTGGTCCTAACCTGAGGGTACGCAGGCTTTGTGGTGCACTCACTCTGTACGCAGGCTTTGTGGTGTAGATAACACTGGTCCTAACCTGAGGGTGTGCACTCACTCTGTACGCAGGCTTTGTGGTGTACTGGTCCTAACCTGAGGGTGTGCACTCACTCTGTACGCAGGCTTTGTGGTGTAGTTAACACTGGTCCTAACCTGAGGGCGTGCATACCAGGCTTTAACACTGGTCCTAACCTGAGGGCGTGCACTCACTCTGTACGCAGGCTTTGTGGTGTAGATAACACTGGTCCTAACCTGAGGGTGTGCACTCACTCTGTACGCAGGCTTTGTGGTGTAGATAACACTGGTCCTAACCTGAGGGCGTGCACTCACTCTGTACGCAGGCTTTGTGGTGTAGATAACACTGGTCCTAACCTGAGGGCGTGCACTCACTCTGTACGCAGGCTTTGTGGTGTAGATAACACTGGTCCTAACCTGAGGGCGTGCACTCACTCTGTACGCAGGCTTTGTGGTGTACAGTTAACACTGGTCCTAACCTGAGGGCGTGCACTCACTCTGTACGCAGGCTTAACACTGGTCCTAACCTGGTGTACGCAGGCTTTGTGGTGTAGATAACACTGGTCCTAACCTGAGGGCGTGCACTCACTCTGTACGCAGGCTTTGTGGTGTACAGTTAACACTGGTCCTAACCTGAGGGTGTGCACTCACTCTGTACGCAGGCTTTGTGGTGTACAGATAACACTGGTCCTAACCTGAGGGCGTGCACTCACTCTGTACGCAGGCTTTGTGGTGTACAGTTAACACTGGTCCTAACCTGAGGGCGTGCACTCACTCTGTACGCAGGCTTTGTGGTGTACAGTTAACACTGGTCCTAACCTGAGGGCGTGCACTCACTCTGTACGCAGGCTTTGTGGTGTACAGTTAACACTGGTCCTAACCTGAGGGCGTGCACTCACTCTGTACGCAGGCTTTGTGGTGTACAGATAACACTGGTCCTAACCTGAGGGTGTGCACTCACTCTGTACGCAGGCTTTGTGGTGTACAGTTAACACTGGTCCTAACCTGAGGGCGTGCACTCACTCTGTACGCAGGCTTTGTGGTGTACAGTTAACACTGGTCCTAACCTGAGGGCGTGCACTCACTCTGTACGCAGGCTTTGTGGTGTACAGTTAACACTGGTCCTAACCTGAGGGCGTGCACTCACTCTGTACGCAGGCTTTGTGGTGTACTTAACACTGGTCCTAACCTGTGCACTCACTCTGTACGCAGGCTTTGTGGTGTACAGTTAACACTGGTCCTAACCTGAGGGCGTGCACTCACTCTGTACGCAGGCTTTGTGGTGTACAGATAACACTGGTCCTAACCTGAGGGCGTGCACTCACTCTGTACGCAGGCTTTGTGGTGTACAGATAACACTGGTCCTAACCTGAGGGTGTGCACTCACTCTGTACGCAGGCTTTGTGGTGTACATTTAACACTGGTCCTAACCTGAGGGCGTGCACTCACTCTGTACGCAGGCTTTGTGGTGTAGATAACACTGGTCCTAACCTGAGGGCGTGCACTCACTCTGTACGCAGGCTTTGTGGTGTACATTTAACACTGGTCCTAACCTGAGGGCGTGCACTCACTCTGTACGCAGGCTTTGTGGTGTACATTTAACACTGGTCCTAACCTGAGGGCGTGCACTCACTCTGTACGCAGGCTTTGTGGTGTACAGTTAACACTGGTCCTAACCTGAGGGCGTGCACTCACTCTGTACGCAGGCTTTGTGGTGGCTCTGTACAGTTCCCCCATTGCCAGCATGTAGAAACACTCAGTGAAGATGGTGCGCTGCGTTTTCATTGGCTGACCTTGGCGGGTCAAGGTCAGGTAGCACTTCCACGTGCCATCCTGACGTTTCACGAAAGACTGGATAAACTTTGCTCCTGAAAAAACCCACACACCAACAACAACAAATAAAATAAAATTTAAAAAACAAAGAAAAAACAAGACTTTGAACAATGAGAATAGGATTCTACAGTATGGAGGATCCTCATTATCAACATTATACCCCTACTCCCACGTCCACCAAATTATGTGGTTTGTGTTAAAAACAGATGTAATGTCATATAAATGTAATCACAATGCATCTGTTCCCATCCGCGAAAGAAAAGAGCGAAGCTGGTAATGTTTTTAGTGGATTCCGTCCCAACTTACTATCTATCTATTTTAACACGATAACGTTTGAACGAAGGGACCTAGGATGCCCAAATTTTGCATGCGGATAGGTATGAAGAATATCTAGACCAAAATCGAAAATGAAGGCCAAAGGTCAAGTTCACTGGAGCCGAAAATGCTGCCGAACACCTGGCACAATAACGGAGGGACCTAGGACACTCAAATTTAGCATGCGGATAGGTACTAAAGATATCTAGGCCCAGTTAAAAAATAAAGGTCAAAGGTCAAGGTCACTGGTGCCGAAAATGCTTCCGAGCAACTGGCATGATTATGATTGAATGGAGGGATCTAGGACACTCAAATTTTGCATGCGGATAGGTACTAAGAATATCTCATCCAAATTCAAAAATGAAGGTCAAAGGTCAAGATCACTGGAGCCAAAAATGCTGCAGAGCACCTGGCACGATATAACGTTTAAACGCAGGGACTTAGGACACTCAAATTTTGCTTGCGGATAGGTAGTTAGGATCCGATATCATGACCAAGTTCGAAAATCAAGGTCAAAGGTCAAGGTCACTGGACACGAAAATGCTGCTGCGCGCCTGGTGGTCTTTATTCTTAAAGGGAAAACAACCAATCCCAGGGATCGGGTCTTGCTCGTCAGAAAAGCTCTGCTTCACGGTGGCTCGCACGCTCGCTCAGCGCCTCCCCTCTTTTACAGTCCAGTCGCGGGTTTAACGCTCTAGTTAAATGTTGTTCACATAAAACATAATGTGCCAGTCAGTTGTGTCAGTGCTGCAGCCAAAGGGATGTGTTGGTCTTTGGGGACCATCCCCAACACCAGCTGTCCTCAAATTCTTTTGGCTGAGAGTGGGGATGTACCATGGGCAAGGCATCTCCACTATAAACACATTTTAGCCCAGTCCACCAGAATAGCATCTGTCCTCTCTGCTATCTGGCAGTCATGGTAGGAAACGACTGAGTGGCCTACACTGTCCAACTGGGACTTTCAGATACAGTACACTCCGCTTATAAGGAACTCGAAGGGAGTCAAAAAAATTTTTCTTTATAAGCGGCTTTCCTTGTAACCGAACTTCGGTTATAAGGACACTATATTCATTTTGTTTCTTATAACCCATATTGTGAAAATAAAAAGAAAGAACAAATAAGCGGCGTCCTACTAAGCGGAGTGTTCTGTAGCAGGTCTAAGGGAGGCAACTGAAACTTTCAGATACAGTACACTCCGCTTAGTAGGACGCCGCTTACAAGGAAATCCGCTTATAAGGAACACAAGTTTTGGGTCCCTGTCGAAGTTGTTCTTTGTTATTACTTATTGAAAGCCGGATGATAGGAAGTCGGCTATAAGGAAATGCCGCTTATAAGAAACACGTTCTTAAGTCCCCACGCACTACTGACGTCGGATATAAGGAAGTTTGGTAAAGGTAAAGATGTGCCACCCCCCTGCATTTCTCAGTTAATTTTATTTTTCCGCACATACACCATTGTACATCACTGTTCACCACTGTACACCAGCGTACAGCAATGTACACCATCGTACACCAATGTACACCGTTGTACACCACCGTACACCATTGTACACCGTTGTACACCACTATACACGACTGTACATCACTGTGCATATTTAATCGCTTGTTTTTTTATTTCTTTACTCTTGATAAAAACATGAGAAGAATGCGCTTGTGTTTTGTGTTTTCTACTATTTGTTCTTTCTTTTTATTTCACAATATGGGTTATAAGAAACAAAATGAATATAGTGTCCTTATAACCGAAGTTCAGTTACAAGGAAAGCCGCTTATAAGGAACACATTTGGCTCCCTTCGAGTTCCTTATAAGCGGAGTGTACTGTAGCAGGTCTAAGGGAGGCAACTGAGACTTTCAGATAGCAGGTCTAAGGGAGGCAACTGGGACTTTCAGATAGCAGGTCTAAGGGAGGCAACTGCTATTCTGGAGGGCTGGGCTGGAATTGGTTTGTAGTGGCAATGCCTTGCTTAAGGAACATCCCCACTCCCAGCCAAGAGGACTGTAGGACCACTGACATTGACTTTAGGAAACATGGAACATCCCCACTCCCAGCCAAGAGGACTGTAGGACCATTGACATTGACTTTGGGAAACATGGAACATCCCCACTCCCAGCCAAGAGGACTGTAGGATCATTGACATTGACTTTGGGAAACATGGAACATCCCCACTCCCAGCCAAGAGGACTGTAGGACCATTGACATTGACTTTGGGAAACATGGAACATCCCCACTCCCAGCCAAGAGGACTGTAGGACCATTGACATTGACTTTGGGAAACATGGAACATCCCCACTCCCAGCCAAGAGGACTGTAGGACCATTGACATTGACTTTGGGAAACATGGAACATCCCCACTCCCAGCCAAGAGGACTGTCGGACCATTGACATTGACTTTGGGAAACATGGAACATCCCAACTCCCAGCCAAGAGGACTGTAGGACCACTGACATTGACTTTGGGAAACATGGAACATCCCCACTCCCAACCAAGAGGACTGTCGGACCATTGGCATTGACTTTGGGAAACATGGAACATCCCAACTCCCAGCCAAGAGGACTGTAGGACCACTGACATTGACTTTGGGAAACATGGAACATCCCCACTCCCAACCAAGAGGACTGTCGGACCATTGGCATTGACTTTGGGAAACATGGAACATCCCCACTCCCAGCCAAGAGGACTGTCGGACCACTGACATTGACTTTGGGAAACATGGAACATCCCCACTCCCAGCCAAGAGGACTGTCGGACCATTGACATTGACTTTGGGAAACATGGAACATCCCCACTCCCAGCCAAGAGGACTGTCGGACCATTGACATTGACTTTGGGAAACATGGAACATCCCGTACTCCCAGCCAAGAGGACTGTCGGACCATTGACATTGACTTTGGGAAACATGGAACATCCCCACTCCCTGCCAAGAGGACTGTCGGACCATTGACATTGACTTTGGGAAACATGGAACATCCCCACTCCCAGCCAAGACGACTGTCGGACCATCCACATTGACATGGGAAACATGGAACATCCCACTCCCAGCCAAAGGACTGAGGATCACTGACATTGACTTTAGGAAACATGGCCCATCTCCCACTCCCAGCCAAGAGGACTGTAGGACCACTGACATTGACTTTGGGAAACATGGAACATCCCCACTCCCAGCCAAGAGGACTGTCGGACCACTGACTGACTCTGGGAAACATGGAACATCCCCACTCCCAGCCAAGAGGACTGTCGGAACTGACATTGACTTTGGGAAACATGGAACAGACGTATGTGTGTAGCATCAATCAAGCCAAAATGTGGGTGTGCCAGTTACCATTTTCTGCTGTGTCCAGAATCTCCGCTGTTTTGAAACGATCCACTTCATTGTAGAGACGAGCGTACATCCACACCTGCATAGAAATACAACACACGCAACGTAATCTGACATCACTACCCACCATCCTCTCCAACAGCCGCTCTCAATCCTCTCTCACTATGCTGCTCTCGCACTCAGCTAGGGATGTCTCTCATCTCATCTCGTCTCTCTCTTTCTCTCTACTCTCGCTCACTCTCTCAGCCACACTCTCTCTCTCGGAGGAGAGAAAGATGCTCTGATGTTGAAAATTTTCTCCTGGGATGATGATCTCTGATGATAATGGACTCTCTCTCTCTCTCTGATGACGAAGATCTCTCTCTTCTCTCTCTCATGCTTCTCGTCTCTCTACTCTCCTCGTCTCTCTCTCTCTCTCTCTGATCTCCTCTCTCCCTCTCTCTCTCTCTCTCTCTGACTCTTCTCTGGACAACTTCTCTCTCTCTGATCATGACGAACACACATTGTGTCTCAATACAACAACCATACACACACTGGGATGATAGAAGTAATGATGCTAGGAACAATGCTCTTGTTGATTAGCATGGTGACAATTATCAGTTACCTGTCTGATAACGTTGATGATCATGAAGAGGAAGAGTAATGATGAAAGATGCAGTTGTCGTTCATGGCTTAAAGTCTCCAGGGATCATCCCAACAGCCGAATGAACTTGAACACTATGATGAAGATGCACCAGCTAGTGATGATGAACATTACCTGTCTGCACTGTTTTTGATTACCCCGCCACATGAACCACACTCCGACTTCGGAGGAAGATGAAAGATGCAGTGATGTTGAAAATTTGGTGGGATGATGATGATGATGATAATGGACAACAGTAATGATGATGACGAAGATGTATTGTGTTCATGCTTTACCTGTCTACACTGGGATGATCATGATGATGATGATGATAATGATGATGATGATGATGATAATGACAACAGTAATGATGATGACGAAGATGTATTGTGTTCATGCTTTACCTGTCTGCACTGGGATGATGATGATAATGAACAGTAATGATGCTGAAGATGTATTGTGTTTATGCTTTACCTGTCTGCACTGGGATGATGATGATAATGAACAGTAATGACGGTGAAGATGTATTGTGTTCATGCGTTACCTGTTTGAACTGGGATGATGACGATAATGAACAGTAATGATGCTGAAGATGTATTGTGTTCATGCTTTACCTGTCTGCACTGGGATGATGACGATAATGAACAGTAATGATGCTGAAGATGTATTGTGTTCATGCTTTACCTGTCTGCACTGGGATGATGACGATAATGAACAGTAATGATGCTGAAGATGTATTGTGTTCATGCGTTACCTGTCTGCACTGGGATGATGACGATAATGAACAGTAATGATGCTGAAGATGTATTGTGTTCATGCTTTACCTGTCTGCACTGGGGTGATGATGATACTGGTGGTGATATTGGTAGTGGTGGTGGTTCCCATTTTACTTATTCATTATCTATCATCGTCTTCATCATTATCACTGTTGTTGTAGTGATTGTCCACTTAACTTTTTTAATGCACACGTTTATCCACTTGCACACACACATACACACATATGCATGCACATGCGCACACACGCATATATACATGCACACGCACGTACACACATACACACACTCTCTCTCTCCCAAACATTTCCCCCCCCCATCAGCTTCACACAGTATGAATTGTGTCAGTACACCAAGCACTAGGTCACACAGAAACCCAGACATTTTTGTATCAAATAACAACACTTAAGGCTCTTAGAAATGTCCATCTTAGTCAGACACACAGACAATAGGATGACAGAGAGCGGGAAAAAAAAGCCTACCTAAAAATATATTTATTTTTTATTTTTTTTTTAAATAAAAAGGGGGGGGGGGGGGGGGTAGGAAAAATGGAAAAATATAAGGGGGGGGTGGGAGAGAAAAGTAACAAAGAAAAAAGGAGGAAAGGAAGGGGGAAAAAAGAAGAAAGGGTTAAAAATGAAAGAGGAAGTGATGGTGGGTTGCATGCTGAGTGAGTAAGATAGTGGAGAGCGGATGAATGATTGGGTGTGGTGTGAGAATTACATATTTGTTAATGTAAATTTATGTCTCATACTTTTATTTCATATTTTTATTTTTTACACGGTGGAAGACAATTTTCCACGTGCGTTGTACAATGCCAATGGACAATAAAGAAACTTATGACTTATACTGAACAGTAATGATGCTGAAGATGTATTGTGTTCATGCTTTACCTGTCTGCACTGGGATGATGATAATAATGAACAGTAATGATGCTGAAGAAGATGTATTGTGTTCATGCTTTACCTGTCTGCACTGCAGCCAGCAGTGCTTGGTGTCATCGTACATGTGTCCATCCTCCCCTAGACACGTGAAAAAACCACTGCACATCCACACACACACATATGCGCACACACATACATACACAGGCGCACGCACACATGCATACACAGGCACACACACACACGCTGATGTAAGTAGATGAGGGGTGAGGGCAGCAGGCTGCTGGCTGATTGTCTGTGTCTCTCTGTCTCTCTCTCACGGAGTCCATCTCTGCCTTTCTCTCTCTGTCTGTCTGTCTCTCTCTCCTCTTTCTCTCTGTATAAATTGATGTACTCCAGTCCAATACCTTTTATTTAAACCACAAACTGTCTTTTAATTACACAACACAAACTACTGAACAGATAATAAATAAATTAGGTGAAGGCGGAGATGCCTGTTGACTTAGTTTACCCAAATAGAATTATCTCTCATCAATTTACAGGAATTCTGTTGATATGGCTTGCTATTTTCAGCCTGAGACATGATAAAGAATTGAGGACGTGGGTTTCATGCTTGTTCTGTTGCTGTGTCCTTGGAAAACACACTTTGCCAATTTCCCTCACTCCACAAAGGTGTTGGCCTAAATGCCACATGGCTACATGATTTTAACTGGGGGAGTTACACACCCACCAGATCATGTGTCAAAATCACGGGTTTCACCTCTTAGGGCTGGTAAGAAATCTTGTTTTGACCAGGTCTGACTCCCATACAAATGCCCCCAAATTCAAAACGAAACATCATTTAAAAGAACAGCCTCAATTTAAGTTGGGGGCATCTGTATGTGGATCACAGCAACCCCCCAGAAAAAACCCAAGGGACTTAATCGGTGTGGATCAGTGTGTCTTTAAAGGCAGTGGAAGGACAGGGTTGGGTCTGTCTTCCAACACTGAGCTGTAGACACAGTCAAGGATTGGGTCTGTCTTCCAACACTGAGCTGTAGACACAGTCAAGGATTGGGTCTGTCTTCCAACACTGAGCTGTAGACACAGTGAATGATTGGGTCTGTCTCCCAACACTGAGCTGTAGACACAGTGAATGATTGGGTCTGTCTTCCAACACTGAGCTGTAGACACAGTGAATGATTGGGTCTGTCTTCCAACACTGAGCTGTAGACACAGTGAAGGATTGGGTCTGTCTTCCAACACTGAGCTGTAGACACAGTGAAGGATTGGGTCTGTCTTCCAACACTGAGCTGTAGACACAGTGAAGGATTGGGTCTGTCTTCCAACACTGAGCTGTAGACACAGTCAAGGATTGGGTCTGTCTTCCAACACTGAGCTGTAGACACAGTCAAGGATTGGGTCTGTCTTCCAACACTGAGCTGTAGACACAGTGAATGATTGGGTCTGTCTCCCAACACTGAGCTGTAGACACAGTGAATGATTGGGTCTGTCTTCCAACACTGAGCTGTAGACACAGTGAAGGATTGGGTCTGTCTTCCAACACTGAGCTGTAGACACAGTGAAGGATTGGGTCTGTCTTCCAACACTGAGCTGTAGACACAGTGAAGGATTGGGTCTGTCTTCCAACACTGAGCTGTAGACACAGTGAAGGATTGGGTCCGTCTTCCAACACTGAGCTGTAGACACAGTGAAGGATTGGGTCCGTCTTCCAACACTGAGCTGTAGACACAGTGAAGGATTGGGTCTGTCTTCCAACACTGAGCTGTAGACACAGTGAAGGATTGGGTCTGTCTTCCAACACTGAGCTGTAGACACAGTGAAGGATTGGGTCTGTCTTCCAACACTGAGCTGTAGACACAGTGAAGGATTGGGTCTGTCTTCCAACACTGAGCTGTAGACACAGTGAATGATTGGGTCTGTCTTCCAACACTGAGCTGTAGACACAGTGAAGGATTGGGTCTGTCTTCCAACACTGAGCTGTAGACACAGTGAAGGATTGTTGCCCCTATACGGCCATATGCGGCCTTTAACCATAAGCTAAACTACCCCCCATGACTGATTTCATTGTTTTACGGATTGGCCTCACCCGCACTGCACGTCATGTGAATGGTGCAGCCAGAAGCCAACTGTCCGGTCAAGGTCAGCGTGGATTTGACCCCTGAACTCCTGAAGGTCATAGCGAGGGGACCAGGATGACGTCACAACATCACCAGCACCTCCCTCCTCCCCCCTCTCCCCCACTCTCTCTGGTTCAGGTTCAATGGGATCCATGCTTTCTGACACACTGTGAATAGGCCTACTTTGACGGCCAGGAAAGCCTGTTCGATCACACACAAACAATGGCTTCAACAGGATGATTATGTGAAGAACTAAAAAACAAAAAACAATTAGGCAATTTGCAGTTAGGCCTATTTAATCACATTCCGACGAACACTACAGCGTTGTCAAACCTCCTCAAAAAAGCAGCTGCACAAATACACCCTAAGTTATTCTGCAACACTGAAGTTGAATGCGCCAATTTCTCAGAAAACTTGACAGTAGGCCTATGCATTACTAGGCAAGCAACGGCCAGTACAAACCCTCGCACTAGGCCTAAAGGAAAAGTCGCTAGAAATCTAGGCCTTCTCCGTGTCACATTTGGGTTTATGTGTGTATACACAGGCTGTGGTGTGTGTGACTAGATATATGAGATAGGCCTGTGAACAGTGGTAGATTGGTACAGGGCAAAGTTGGTATGTGATAAGAATAAGGTGTAGGCCTACCTTTCAAGCCTTGTGTTGATAAGTCAGGCCCATGCAGCTGGGTCTCGTGACTGTCAGCTGGGAAAAACACTGACACACATTCACAAACCAGCGAGAGAGGAACACGAAAAATAAATTTTATTTAACCAGGGAAACATGAAATAAGAAATAATGTTTTTTTCCACCCAGCGCGCGTCAGTCCCCTCTCTTTTTTTGGTCTTTTACAAAATGTTTAACAATACTGACTTTACTAACAAAAGATTGTTTCAGCTCTCGAACTATTCGAAAAACTAGAAGCTGTGAATTAAAAATACTAATACAATACAGCAGAACTAACATTAGAAAACATTTTTTTTGCTAACAGAGTTGCCAAGTACTGGAATAACCTCTCTGCACAAATCAAGCTTGCACCAAACCTTAACCAGTTTAAAAACCTCCTGGACAAAGACCCTAAATTGACAGAATTGAGATACCAACATGACTGATTGAGTCATCAAAAACCGTCACAGCTGTGCTCAATACTAAAAAAAACTATATTGAAAGGGCACTTCAGAGGCCGCGAGGCCTAGTTGCCCTCATTACCTGACCTGACCTGACCCCTTGTCTGTCACAGTCCTCGTGTGTGTGTGTGTGTGTGTGTGTGTGTGTGTGGTGTGTGTGTGTGTGTGTGTGTGTGTGATGTGTGTGTGTGTGTGTGTGTGTGTGTGTGTGTATGCATACGCATGCACGCCTGTATGTAGCTTAGTGTGTGTGTGTGTGTGTGTGTGGATCTCTGTGGGTCTCTCTCATATCTTTGCAGGTCAGACCATAGATGTCTTTGGCCAGACTAACTCTTTATCTCTGCGCGTGCGCACACGTGTGTGCGCGGTCAATGTCGTAATTGCGAACCCCCCAAAAAAACACCCCAAACACGTGTTTTGTTTGATATTAACTAAGATGTTGTGTCGGTGTCATTTGATTTGATAAGACAAGATAAATACATCTGAAACAGTTACAAAGAGGACCAAAAAAGAGAAGAAATTATATAAATGCCACAGCCGGAAAACGTATATCAAGGATCGTATTACGGCAGTTCGTCACGCCCCCATTCAACAGCGCAAAATCGAAAATGCCGTAATTAAATGCGACCTACGGATGTTGACAGTTGTTGGTAGTCAGCAGAAATGAACGTCTTTGAAAAGAAACAAGCATCAAAAGTGACTCTGGACGATACTGTCCCGCTCACGGCTTTCATTGAGGCGGCTCAAAAGCAGGACGATCATGTTGTAAGTTCGTTTGAAGTTCAACTTGACTGAAAAAGCAACATTTTAACATTTAATAAATGATTTATGATTTAGAACAAGAAAGAAACATGACTCTTTCAGCCACGTGATGGCGATTGTGGTTTGGATTTCGCAACTTCTCTGACACAAATTATGTGCAGAGTTAGATCAGACAGATTTTGTTTATATGTAGAAGAATTATTTGTCAAAAGATGCTTTTACTAGGGTGGTTATAAAAATTAAAAAAATATTTACTTTTTGTCAAATCCTAATGAAATTATATCATTGGAAAGAGCCCGACAAGACCTTTAAATTGATACCCAAATTATCAAAATCGGTCGAAAATTGAGAAAGTTACGACGTTTTAAAATGTTAGCTTTTTTTACATGAGCTATATAAGAAAAAGTTGATCAAGATTAACGGCCCTTACCGTATCAAGGTTTGGATGAATAAAACAGCCATAACTTTTTCTTTTATTTACCAATAAACAAAACATTGGTACCAAAATAAAGCTTATTCAAAGGGGCAACATCAACCCCAAACATTAGACAGATTAGGCCTGAGCTTTTTGTGCGACTCACAAGATCGCAACATCAACATGCGCGTGACAGAAAACATGTCAGACAGTCTTCGACGTAACACCTCCCGACTTGTGGAGACCTTGAGCAGCATTGAGATTTATTCTGGATGCACCAAATTTGGTGTACTTGTAGAAAAATAATTAAATGTAACTAAGCATTTGTTTTAAAAAATTAAGTAGTTACCGTTCAGAAATGATAAACGAATGAATTGGACCCAAATATTGGATCGCTTGTCTCTCGCGATCGGCCGTCTTCGCGTAAAAAAAAGATCGTTCCCGAATGACCGAGTAGGTGTCTGCTTCCCGAAAGAAAGAAACTCGGATGGTCAGCGCCAAGAATAACCACCAATAAAAACAAGCAAAGGAAGTGACCGTTTGGCACATAGCCAAAATCGCGGTTCGGATTTTCAACGAGAAAAATCGCTGCGGCTTGACCTAATTCCGTCGTTCCTACTTTTACCAGTGTTTTAGATAACGGATCTACACTTGATGTTATTTATCTTGATTTCAAAAAGGCCTTTGATACAGTACCACACGAAAGACTTCTTCTAAAAATGAGTGCATAATGCTGTGATAATATACTTCATTGGGTTAGATCATTTTTAAGTGGAAGAAAACAAAGTGTTCGAGTTGGTTCAGAATACTCTGGAGAAAAAAAAGTTTTATAAGTGGTATCCCCCAGGGCAGTATCCTCGGACCAGTCTTATTTACAATATTTATCAATGATTTATCAAATTTTATACAAAGCACATGCAAAATATTCGCAGACGACACAAAGATTTATAACAATACAACAGAAAACAATACTATACATAGTGACTTTAATAACCTCCAGAAGTGGACTGACGATTGGAACCTATATTTTAATGTGTCAAAATGCAAAGTTATGCATGTAGGCAAAAATAATCCAGAATACGATTATGTTATTGTTATGAAGAAAATCGATCAAGATGAGCAAAAGATAACAGAGGTTCCGCTAACCTACCAAAAGTTTCGGTGGACAGTACCGGCAACAGGAAAATATTCCGGTACTGGCCATCACACAGCCGGTGCAATCAAACTTCGCTGTGCAGAAAATATCTGCTACATAGATCTATGCGATCGTAATGCATCATTGTATGTTGCCTTTTAAGACCAAGTTATGTCACTTTTTGTGATGTCGTCATCATCAGACAAACATAACGACAAAAAGACGTCAGAGGGGGTGTGAAGGGAGAGCTACACAATCTATACATCATAAGAAACTTTGGAGAGCAGAGAGCGGAAAGCCCACAAGTGGGAACACAACCTTGCTATTTATGTAAGCATGACGCAAAACTTTTATCGCGCATCTGCGCATCTTTCCTTACCAGCTCGAAATAAATTCTCAGGTACCGGTACGCGATACTGATGACATTAATTTTTATCGGTACTAGACCAAAAAATATCGGTACAAAAACCGGCATATGCCGGTACTCTGGGATAAATGCATGTACTGAGGAAAAAGACCTTGGAGACTGATTGTCGGAGTCGTATTTGACAAAAATCTTACTTTTGATACACATATCCATAAAGGGATAAATAAGGCAAATCAGATGTTGGGAATAATTAAAAGAACATTTATTCGTTTAGATAAGGAAACATTTTTGTTACTATACAAATCAATTAATACGTTCACATTTAGAGTATGGTAATATAATCTGGTACCCGTATCTAAAACGTCAGTCAGCTTCTATTGAAAGGGTACAGAGGAGAGCAACAAAAATGGTTAAAAGTTGTAAAGATTTAAATTACCAAGATAGATTAAAATGATTAAACCTTCATTCATTAAAAGGAAGACGTGTTATATGTACAACATTTTTAACAACTTAGACGACATTAGCATTGATTCTCTTTACACTGTCCATTTATAACAGCACTAGAAATCAAGAGGGAAAATTACATAATACAGCGTTGTAATACTAACAAGCGTAAACATTGTTTTATTAATCGAGTTGCTAACCTCTGGAATTTACTAACACCTAACCTAAAAAGAGCACCAACACTAAACACCTTCAAAAATCTCCTTGACAAGGATGAAAATTTTAGTCAACTATTTTTTTAACATGATGATTGAATTACAATCATAATTTTAAAGGCATGCTTTAAGCAAACAAAACAGTGTCAATGAAGGGATGTTTATAAGCCACGAGGCTTAAGCTTGAGCCAGTCCTACACTATGCTATACTATACTTTACTATAAGATACTATCGCTATTACTATACTATGCTATACTATACTATACTATACACTATAGAAAACTAAGGAGGAAAAAGATCTTGGTGTTATTTTTTTTATTCAGAGTTAGCATTTGATAACCACATTAATAGTGATATTAATAAATATAACAAAATGCTTGGATTAATTAGAAGTTTCACTGGACTAAACAATTATGTATTCGTTAAGTTATACAAAAGCCTAGTTAGACCTCACTTGAAATATAAGAACCATTTAGAGTATGGGAATCAAATTCATTTATTTAGAGATGCCGTATGGGAATCAAATTCGTTTAGAGTATGCTGTATGGGAATCAAATTCATTTAGAGTATGCCGTATGGGAATCAAATTCATTTAGAGTATGCCGTATGGGAATCAAATTCATTTAGAGTATGCTGTATGGGAATCAAATTCATTTAGAGTATGCCGTATGGGAATCAAATTTGGAACCCATATCTAAAAAGACAGTCTGTGTCAATTGATCGTGTCTAGAAGAGGGCTCCTAAATTGATAAAATCTCTTAAAGACCTGTCCTTGAGTATTGTGAAAGGCTGCACAAGCTTGATTTTGCCTTCCTTGAAATGCAGGAGACTCCGAGGGGATGTAATCAATGTTTATGATTTTTTTAGCAATACTGACTCTACTAACAAAAGTTTGCTCCAGCTCTCAAGTTATTCAAAAACTAGAAACTGTGAACTAAAAATACTAACACATATAGCAGAACTAACATTAGGGGAAATTTCTTCAGTAACAGAGTAACGAAATACTGGAATAACCTTTTTGCATAAACAAGACTTGCACCTACTATTAACCAGTTTAAAAGTCTCCTGGACAAAGATCCTAAAATTATAGTAAATTAAAATATCCACATGACTGATTGTCATCAAAACCCATCACAGCTATGCCGATGCACACAAAAACTAACTTGAAAGGACATGCAAGAGGCCGCAAGGCCTAGATGTCCTTACTGACCTGACCTGATCAAGTCTGGAGCCCATTTTTGAAGAGATAATCATCAGCAATAGAGAAGATCCAGAGAAGGGCCATCAAACTGATTAAAAACCTGGGTAATCTAGACTATGGAGACAGGCTTAAGTAAAAGATTAAAGTTACCATCACTAAAATATTTATGCATGTATACATCTTTAACGCATGTAATATTAATGAGTATTTACTACTAACAAAACTTTGTTCCATTTAATAGAAGACTAGCGCAACGCCGAGTACCAGTAACGCCTTGTAACGGTAACGCCAAGTATGGTAACGCGAGTACAGCAAATTTGAAGCGATTCGGTTTAAAAAAACGGCTGAGTTATAAGGCCCAGTTTCCCATTGCGTGCTGCTCTGCGAGTGACGAGCGCTCCCTAGTAACGGTAAACACCTAGTAACGATAACGCCAAGTACTGGTAACGCTGGAGTACAGAAAATTTGAAGCGATTCGGTTAAGAAACGGCAGAGTTATAAGGCCCCGGTTTCCCATTGGGCGCTGCTCTGAGAGTGATGCTCTCTCACTAGTAACGGTAACGCTAAGTAACTGGTAACGCTGAGTACAGCAAATTTGAAGCGATTCGGTTAAGAAACGGCAGAGTTATCAAGGCCCCGTTTCTCGTTGGCGATGCTCTGAGAGTGACGCGCTCTCCCAATTCTCTTCAAATTTGCTGCCAGGCTTTGCCCCGACGACAGCAAGCCTGACATCAAATTTTGAAGTGATTCGGTTAAGAAACGGCAGAGTTATTTGTGAAAAGGTGAAGCGGCGTATATCGCGCGCATTTATGAATCAATTCGCTTCCGGTTTAGCACACAGATAGTCACCGTCCCCGGTCATCTACATGCCAAATTCGAAGCCAATCGGTCCAGAAACACCGGAGCTAACGGGCGCGCGAGAGGCCGGTGGATGCGCGTTTCGCGAATTTGCGAAACCGAGTAAATGATATGGCCGCCTCGGTTGCCGTTGCCATTGCCCCGTTAGGGCTCATAGCAAAAATTGAAGCGATTTTCGGTCGAAAAAGACGGCGGAGTTATAAGGCCCGTTTTGTGTTTCACACAGGACACAGACACCACACACACACACACACACGCTTGCCTTTTTATTATATGATTCAAGAACACATAACATAGCAATGAAAAATACTAACACAATATAGCAGAACTAATATCAGAAAAAAATTCTTCTCTAATAGAATAACAAAGTTTTGGAATAACCTTCCTGCACACATTAAACTTGCACAGAATTTAACACAATTTAAAAACCTTGATAATTACCCTTCAATGTTAAATCTTCAATTCGAATATGAATTAGAAAGCAGCTTTGCTTATATTAACTGTCTCAGCCTTGTATTAATAAAAAACAAACACGGAAAGGACGCTGAAGAGGCCGCGAGGCCTAGTTGTGCTCAATACCTGACCTGACCTGACCTGCTTTGTTGACGCTTTTTTGGTCTGTGGCATTCGCCCCAGGTCAACCCACTTCTACTCCCTCAACCAGGAGATACTGCAGCAATCCCCCTGCAGCACGCCCATACCTTGTTTTTGTTTTTTTCTTTTTTTTTTTTTTTTTTTTTTTTTTTTTTTTTTTTTTTTTTTTTTTCTTTTTCTTTTTTTTCCAGTGGACCTGATTGATGACCTCAACCAGGAGATACTGCAGCAATCCCCCTGCAGCCCATACCTTGCAGTGACCCTCACTGATGACCTCAAATGGTCTAAGCACATTAACAATCTAGTCAAGAAAGCAAGCTCAACGTTAGGGTCCCTTCGTCGAAACCTGCGATTCTGTCCTGCTGAATGTAGATGAACAGCCTATATTTCACTTGTCAGATCTACATTGGAATATAGCGCTTCTGTAGTTAGGGATCCCTACCTACAGAAGCGCTATATTCCAATGTAGATCTGACAAGTGAAATATAGGCTGTTCATCTACATTCAGCAGGACAGAATCGCAGGTTTCGACGAAGGGACCCTAACGTTGAGCTTGCTTTCTTGACTAGATTGTTAATGTGCTTAGACCATTTGAGGTCATCAGTGAGGGTCACTGCAAGGTATGGGCTGCAGGGGGATTGCTGCAGTATCTCCTGGTTGAGGTCATCAGTCAGGGTCACTGCAAGGTATGGGCTGCAGGGGGATTGCTGCAGTATCTCCTGGTTGAGGGAGTAGAAGTGGGTTGACCTGGGACGAATGCACAGACCAAAAAAGCGTCAACAAAGCAGGTCAGGTCAGGTCAGGTATTGAGCACAACTAGGCCTCGCGCGGCCTCTTCAGCGTCCTTTCCGTGTTTGTTTGGAATTAATACAAGGCTGAGACAGTTAATATAAGCAAAGCTGCTTTCTAATCATATTCGAATTGAAGATTTAACATTGAAGGGTAATTATCAAGGTTTTTAAATTGTGTTAAATTCTGTGCAAGTTTAATGTGTGCAGGAAGGTTATTCCAAAACTTTGTTATTCTATTAGAGAAGAATTTTTTTCTGATATTAGTTCTGCTATATTGTGTTAGTATTTTCAATTCATTGTTATGTGTTCTTGAATCATATAATAAAAAGGCAAGCGTGTGACTGTCTGTGTGTGTGTGTGATGTGTGATGTGTCATGTGTGAAACACAAAACGGGCCTTATAACTCCGCCGTTTTTCGACCGAATCGCTTCAAATTTGCTATGAGCCCTAACGGGGCGATGGCAACGGCAACCGAGGTGGCCGTGTCATTTGCGCGGTTTGGCAAATGCGCGAAACGCGTATCCACCGGCCTCTCGGCGCCCGTATCTCTGGTATTTCTGGACCGATTGCCTTCCAATTTGGCAGGTAGATGACCGGGGACAGTGACAATCTGTGTGCCAAACTGGAAGCGAATCGATTCATAAACGCGCACAATATACGCCGCTTCACCTTTTCACAAATAACTCTGCCGTTTCTTAACCGAATCACTTCAAATTTGCTGTCAGGCTTGCTGTGGCCGGGGCAAAGCCTGGCAGCAAATTTGAAGAGAATTGGGAGAGCGCGTCAGTCTCAGAGCAGCGCCAACGGGAAACGGTGGGTGGGGGGCCTTGTAACTCCGCCGTTTCTTAACCGAATCGCTTCAAATTTGCTGTACACGCACCCCCCCCCCGCCCCCCCCTCAGCGTTACCAGTACTTGGCGTTACCGTTACTAGGGAGAGAGCATCACTCTCAGAGCAGCGCCAATGGGAAACTGGGCCTTATAACTCCGCCTTTTCTTAACCGAATCACTTCAAATTTGCTGTACTCAGCGTTACCAGTACTTGGCGTTACCGTTACTAGGTGTTACCGTTACTAGGGAGGAGCGCGTCACTCTCAGAGCAGCGCCAATGGGAAACGGGGCCTTATAACTCCACCGTTTCTTAACCGAATCGCTTCAAATTTGCTGTACTCAGCGTTACCAGTACTTGGCGTTACCGTTACTAGGCGTTAACGTT
This sequence comes from Phymorhynchus buccinoides, assembly GCA_017654935.2. Taxonomy (NCBI): domain Eukaryota; kingdom Metazoa; phylum Mollusca; class Gastropoda; order Neogastropoda; family Raphitomidae; genus Phymorhynchus; species Phymorhynchus buccinoides. The sequence continues at coordinate 63,344,752 of CM065687.1, forward strand.
ACTCGGCGTTGCGCTAGTCTTCTATTAAATGGAACAAAGTTTTGTTAGTAGTAAATACTCATTAATATTACATGCGTTAAAGATGTATACATGCATAAATATTTTAGTGATGGTAACTTTAATCTTTTACTTAAGCCTGTCTCCATAGTCTAGATTACCCAGGTTTTTAATCAGTTTGATGGCCCTTCTCTGGATCTTCTCTATTGCTGATGATTATCTCTTCAAAAATGGGCTCCAGACTTGATCAGGTCAGGTCAGTAAGGACATCTAGGCCTTGCGGCCTCTTGCATGTCCTTTCAAGTTAGTTTTTGTGTGCATCGGCATAGCTGTGATGGGTTCGATGACAATGTCATGTGGATATTTTAATTTACTATAATTTTAGGATCTTTGTCCAGGAGACTTTTAAACTGGTTAATAGTAGGTGCAAGTCTTGTTTGCAAAAAAAAAAAAAAAAATGCACAAAAGGTTATTCCAGTATTTCGTTACTCTGTTACTGAAGAAATTTCCCCTAATGTTAGTTCTGCTATATGTGTTAGTATTTTTAGTTCACAGTTTCTAGTTTTTGAATAACTTGAGAGCTGGAGCAAACTTTTGTTAGTAGAGTCAGTATTGCTAAAAAAATCATAAACATTGATTACATCCCCTCGGAGTCTCCTGCATTTCAAGGAAGGCAAAATCAAGCTTGTGCAGCCTTTCACAATACTCAAGGACAGGTCTTTAAGAGATTTTATCAATTTAGGAGCCCTCTTCTAGACACGATCAATTGACACAGACTGTCTTTTTAGATATGGGTTCCAAATTTGATTCCCATACGGCATACTCTAAATGAATTTGATTCCCATACAGCATACTCTAAATGAATTTGATTCCCATACGGCATACTCTAAATGAATTTGATTCCCATACGGCATACTCTAAATGAATTTGATTCCCATACAGCATACTCTAAACGAATTTGATTCCCATACGGCATCTCTAAATAAATGAATTTGATTCCCATACTCTAAATGGTTCTTATATTTCAAGTGAGGTCTAACTAGGCTTTTGTATAACTTAACGAATACATAATTGTTTAGTCCAGTGAAACTTCTAATTAATCCAAGCATTTTGTTATATTTATTAATATCACTATTAATGTGGTTATCAAATGCTAACTCTGAATAAAAAATAACACCAAGATCTTTTTCCTCCTTAGTTTCTATAGTATAGTATAGTATAGTATAGTATAGCATAGTATAGTATAGCATAGTATCTTATAGTAAAGTATAGTATAGCATAGTGTAGGACTGGCTCAAGCTTAAGCCTCGTGGCTTATAAACATCCCTTCATTGACACTGTTTTGTTTGCTTAAAAGCATGCCTTTTAAAATTATGATTGTAATTCAATCATCATGTTACAAAAATAGTTGACTTAAATATAGTAAAATGTTCATCTTTGTCAAGGAGATTTTTGAAGGTGTTTAGTGTTGGTGCTCTTTTTAGGTTAGGTGTTAGTAAATTCCAGAGGTTAGCAACTCGATTAATAAAACAATGTTTACGCTTGTTAGTATTACAACGCTGTGTATGTAATTTTCCCTCTTGATTTCTAGTGCTGTTATAAATGGACAGTGTAAAAAGAGAATCAATGCTAATGTCGTCTAAGTTGTTAAAAATGTTGTACATATAACACGTCTTCCTTTTAATGAATGAAGGTTTACAACATTTTAATCTATCTTGGTAATTAAAATCTTTACAACTTTTAATCATTTTGGTTGCTCTCCTCTGTACCCTTTCAATAGAAGCTGACTGACGTTTTAGATACGGGTACCAGATGATGTTACCATACTCTAAATGTGGACGTACCAAAGATTTGTATAATAACAAAAATGTTTCATTATCTAAACGAATAAATGTTCTTTGAATTATTCCTAACATCTGATTTGCCTTATTTATCCCTTAATGGATATGTGCATCAAAAGTAAGATTTTTGTCAAATACGACTGACTCCAATCAGTCTCCAAGGTCTTTTTCCTCAGTACATGCATTTATCCAGAGACCGGCATATGCCGGTTTTTACCGATATTTTTTGGTCTAGTACCGATAAAAATTAATGTCATCGGTATCGCGTACCGGTACCTGAGAATTTATTTCGAGCTGGTAAGGAAACACCCTGCACCTACATCAGGCAGATGCGCGATAAAAGTTTTGCGTCATGCTTACGTAAAAAGCAAGGTTGTGTTCCCGTTTGTGGGCTTCCCGCTCTCTGCTCTCCAGTTTCTTATCTGTATAGATTGTGTAGCTCTCCCCTCACCCCCTCTGACGTCTTTCTGTCGTTCTGTTTGTCTGATGATGATGACGACATCACAAAAGTGACAGTAACTTGGTCTTAAAAGGCAACATACAATGATGCATTACGATCGCATAGATCTATGTACAGATATTTTCTGCACAGCGAAGTTTGATTGCACCGGCTGTGTGATGGCCAGTACCGGAATATTTTCCTGTTGCCGGTACTGTCCACCGAAACTTTTGGTAGGTTAGCGGAACCTCTGTTATCTTTTGCTCATCTTGATCGATTTTCATAACAATAACATAATCGTATTCTGGATTATTTTTGCCTACATGCATAACTTTGCATTTTGACACATTAAAATATAGGTTCCAGTCGTCAGTCCACTTCTGGAGGTTATTTAAGTCACTTTGTATAGTATTGTTTTCTGTTGTATTGTTATAAATCTTTGTGTCGTCTGCGAATATTTTGCAAGTGCTTTGCATAAAATTTGATAAATCATTGATAAATATTGTAAATAAGACTGGTCCGAGGATACTGCCCTGGGGGATACCACTTAAAACAACATTTTTTTTCCAGAGTATTCTGAACCAACTCGAACACTTTGTTTTCTTCCACTTAAAAATGATCTAACCCAATGAAGTATATTATCACAGCATTATGCACTCATTTTTAGAAGAAGTCTTTCGTGTGGTACAGTATCGAAGGCCTTTTTGAAATCAAGATAAATAACATCAAGGGGATAGATCCGTTATTCTAAAAGCACTGGTAAAATGTAGGAACGACGGAATTAGGTCAAGCTGCAGCGATTTTTCTCGTTGAAAATCCTAACCGCGATTTTGGCTATGTGCCAAACTGTCACTTCCTTTGCTTGTTTTTTATTGGTTGTTATTCTTGGCGCTGACCATCCGAGTTTAGTCTTTCTGGAAGCAGACACCTTCCCGGTCATTCTGGAACGATCTTTTTTTTACTCTAAGACAGCCGATCGCGAGAGACAATCGATCCAATATTTGGGTCCAATTCATTCGTTTATCATTTCTGAACGGTAATTATATAATTCTTTAAAACAAATGCGCAGTTACATTTAATTATTTTTCTACAAGTACACCAAATTTGATGCATCTAGAATAAATCTCAATGCTGATCAAGGTCTCCACAATTCGGGAGGTGCTACGTCGAAGACTGTCTGACATGTTGTTCTCTGCCATGCTGATGTTGATGTTGCGATCTTGTGAGTCGCACAAAAAGCTTAGGCCTAATCTGTCTAATGTTTGGGGTTGATGTTGCCCCTTTGAATAAGCTTTATTTTGGTACCAATGTTTTGTTTATTGGTAAAAAAAAGAAAAAAGTTATGGCTGTTTTATTCATCCAAACCTTGATACGGCGAGGGCCGGTAACCTTGATCAACTTTTTCTTATATAGCTCATGTAAAAAAAGCTAACAATTTAAAACGTCGTAACTTTCTCAATTTTCGACCGATTTTTGATAATTTGGGTATCATTTTAAAGGTCTTGTCGGGCTCTTTCCAATGACATAATTTCATTAGGATTTGACAAAAAGTAAATATTTTTTTAAAATTTTATAACCACCCTAGTAAAAGCATCTTTTGACAAATAATTCTTCTACATATAAACAAAATCTGTCTGATCTAACTCTGCACATAATTTGTGTCAGAGAAGTTGCGAAATCCAAACCACAATCGCCATCACGTGGCTGAAAGAGTCATGTTTCTTTCTTGTTCTAAATCATAAATCATTTATTAAATGTTAAAATGTTGCTTTTTCAGTCAAGTTGAACTTCAAACGAACTTACAACATGATCGTCCTGCTTTTGAGCCGCCTCAATGAAAGCCGTGAGCGGGACAGTATCGTCCAGAGTCACTTTTGATGCTTGTTTCTTTTCAAAGACGTTCATTTCTGCTGACTACCAACAACTGTCAACATCCGTAGGTCGCATTTAATTACGGCATTTTCGATTTTGCGCTGTTGAATGGGGGCGTGACGAACTGCCGTAATACGATCCTTGATATACGTTTTCCGGCTGTGGCATTTATATAATTTCTTCTCTTTTTTGGTCCTCTTTGTAACTGTTTCAGATGTATTTATCTTGTCTTATCAAATCAAATGACACCGACACAACATCTTAGTTATATCAAACAAAACACGTGTTTGGGGGGTTGTTTTTTGGGGGGGGTTCGCAATTACGACATTGACCGCGCACACACGTGTGCGCACGCGCAGAGATAAAGAGTTAGTCTGGCCAAAGACATCTATGGTCTGACCTGCAAAGATATGAGAGAGACCCACAGAGATCACACACACACACACACACACACACTGTACATACAGGCGTGCATGCGTATGGCATACACACACACACACACACACACACACACCACATACACACACACACACAACACACACACACACACACACACACACACACACACACACACACACACACACACGAGACTGTGACAGACAAAGGGTCAGGTCAGGTCAGGTAATGAGGGCAACTAGGCCTCGCGGCCTCTGAAGTGCCCTTTCAATATAGTTTTTTTTTAGTATTGAGCACAGCTGTGACGGTTTTTGATGACACAATCAGTCATGTTGGTATCTCAATTCTGTCAATTTAGGGTCTTTGTCCAGGAGGTTTTTAAACTGGTTAAGGTTTGGTGCAAGCTTGATTTGTGCAGAGAGGTTATTCCAATACTTGGCAACTCTGTTAGCAAAAAATGTTTTCTAATGTTAGTTCTGCTGTATTTGTATTAGTATTTTTAATTCACAGCTTCTAGTTTTCGAATAGTTCGAGAGCTGAAACAATCTTTTGTTAGTAAAGTCAGTATTGTTAAACATTTTGTAAAAGACCAAAAAAAGAGAGGGGACTGACGCGCGCTGGGTGGAAAAAAACATTATTTCTTATTTCATGTTTCCCTGGTTAAATAAAATTTATTTTTCGTGTTCCTCTCTCGCTGGTTTGTGAATGTGTGTCAGTGTTTTTCCCAGCTGACAGTCACGAGACCCAGCTGCATGGGCCTGACTTATCAACACAAGGCTTGAAAGGTAGGCCTACACCTTATTCTTATCACATACCAACTTTGCCCTGTACCAATCTACCACTGTTCACAGGCCTATCTCATATATCTAGTCACACACACCACAGCCTGTGTATACACACATAAACCCAAATGTGACACGGAGAAGGCCTAGATTTCTAGCGACTTTTCCTTTAGGCCTAGTGCGAGGGTTTGTACTGGCCGTTGCTTGCCTAGTAATGCATAGGCCTACTGTCAAGTTTTCTGAGAAATTGGCGCATTCAACTTCAGTGTTGCAGAATAACTTAGGGTGTATTTGTGCAGCTGCTTTTTTGAGGAGGTTTGACAACGCTGTAGTGTTCGTCGGAATGTGATTAAATAGGCCTAACTGCAAATTGCCTAATTGTTTTTTGTTTTTTAGTTCTTCACATAATCATCCTGTTGAAGCCATTGTTTGTGTGTGATCGAACAGGCTTTCCTGGCCGTCAAAGTAGGCCTATTCACAGTGTGTCAGAAAGCATGGATCCCATTGAACCTGAACCAGAGAGAGTGGGGGAGAGGGGGGAGGAGGGAGGTGCTGGTGATGTTGTGACGTCATCCTGGTCCCCTCGCTATGACCTTCAGGAGTTCAGGGGTCAAATCCACGCTGACCTTGACCGGACAGTTGGCTTCTGGCTGCACCATTCACATGACGTGCAGTGCGGGTGAGGCCAATCCGTAAAACAATGAAATCAGTCATGGGGGGTAGTTTAGCTTATGGTTAAAGGCCGCATATGGCCGTATAGGGGCAACAATCCTTCACTGTGTCTACAGCTCAGTGTTGGAAGACAGGACCCAATCCTTCACTGTGTCTACAGCTCAGTGTTGGAAGACAGATCCAATCCTTCACTGTGTCTACAGCTCAGTGTTGGAAGACAGACCCAATCCTTCACTGTGTCTACAGCTCAGTGTTGGAAGACAGACCCAATCCTTGACTGTGTCTACAGCTCAGTGTTGGAAGACAGACCCAATCCTTCACTGTGTCTACAGCTCAGTGTTGGAAGACAGACCCAATCCTTCACTGTGTCTACAGCTCAGTGTTGGAAGACGGACCCAATCCTTCACTGTGTCTACAGCTCAGTGTTGGAAGACGGACCCAATCCTTCACTGTGTCTACAGCTCAGTGTTGGAAGACAGACCCAATCCTTCACTGTGTCTACAGCTCAGTGTTGGAAGACGGACCCAATCCTTCACTGTGTCTACAGCTCAGTGTTGGAAGACAGACCCAATCCTTCACTGTGTCTACAGCTCAGTGTTGGAAGACAGACCCAATCATTCACTGTGTCTACAGCTCAGTGTTGGGAGACAGACCCAATCATTCACTGTGTCTACAGCTCAGTGTTGGAAGACAGACCCAATCCTTGACTGTGTCTACAGCTCAGTGTTGGAAGACAGACCCAATCATTCACTGTGTCTACAGCTCAGTGTTGGAAGACAGACCCAATCATTCACTGTGTCTACAGCTCAGTGTTGGAAGACAGACCCAATCCTTCACTGTGTCTACAGCTCAGTGTTGGAAGACGGACCCAATCCTTCACTGTGTCTACAGCTCAGTGTTGGGAGACAGACCCAATCCTTCACTGTGTCTACAGCTCAGTGTTGGGAGACAGACCCAATCATTCACTGTGTCTACAGCTCAGTGTTGGGAGACAGACCCAATCATTCACTGTGTCTACAGCTCAGTGTTGGGAGACAGACCCAATCATTGACTGTGTCTACAGCTCAGTGTTGGAAGACGGACCCAATCCTTCACTGTGTCTACAGCTCAGTGTTGGAAGACAGACCCAACCCTGTCCTTCCACTGCCTTTAAAGACACACTGATCCAGCATGATTAAGTCCCTTGGGTTTTTTTTGGGGGGTAGCTGTGATCCACATACAAATGCCCCCAAAAATTCAATTTGAGGCTGTTGTTCAAATATGATGTTTCGTTTTGAATTTGGGGGAATTTGTTTGGGAGGTCAGACCTGGTCAAAACAAGGATTTCTTACCAGCTATAAGAGGTGAAACCCGTGATTTTGACACATGATCTGGTGGGTGTGTAACTCCCCCAGTTAAAATCATGTAGCCATGTGGCATTTAGGCCAACACCTTTGTGGAGTGAGGGAAATTGGCAAAGTGTGTTTTCCAAGGACACAGCAACAGAACAAGCATGAAACCCACGTCCTCAATTCTTTATCATGTCTCAGGCTGAAAATAGCAAGCCATATCAACAGAATTCCTGTAAATTGATGAGAGATAATTCTATTTGGGTAAACTAAGTCAACAGGCATCTCCGCCTTCACCTAATTTATTTATTATCTGTTCAGTAGTTTGTGTTGTGTAATTAAAAGACAGTTTGTGGTTTAAATAAAAGGTATTGGACTGGAGTACATCAATTTATACAGAGAGAAAGAGGGAGAGACAGACAGACAGAGACGGATGAGACGGCAGACGCAGAGATGAGACTCCGTGAGAGAGAGACAGAGAGACACAGACAATCAGCCAGCAGCCTGCTGCCCTCACCCCTCATCTACTTACATCAGCGTGTGTGTGTGTGCCTGTGTATGCATGTGTGCGTGCGCCTGTGTATGTATGTGTGTGCGCATATGTGTGTGTGTGGATGTGCAGTGGTTTTTTCACGTGTCTAGGGGAGGATGGACACATGTACGATGACACCAAGCACTGCTGGCTGCAGTGCAGACAGGTAAAGCATGAACACAATACATCTTCTTCAGCATCATTACTGTTCATTATTATCATCATCCCAGTGCAGACAGGTAAAGCATGAACACAATACATCTTCAGCATCACTTACTGTTCAGTTATAGGTCATAAGTTTCTTTGTATGTCCATTGGCATTGTACAACGCACATATGGAAACTTGTCTTCCACCGTGGAAAAAAAAAAAAATAATAAAAGTATGAGACATAAATTTATTTTATACACAAATATGAGAGACTCTCACACCACAACCAAATCATTCATCCGCTCTCAAACTATCCGGAGCTCACTCAACATGCAACCCACCACACACTTCCGTGCTTTCATTTTTAACCCTTTCTTCTTTTTTCCCCCTTCCTTTCCTCCTTTTTTTCTTTGTTACTTTTCTCTCCCAACCCCCCCTGAGATGGGTTTCCCTTTTTTCCTACACCCCCCCCCCCCCCCCCTTTTTAGTTGTGTAAAAAAAATAGTAAAAATAAAGTATAGTTTTGGTAGGTAGGCTTTGTGCGGCCCGCTCTCTTTCATCCTATTGTCTGTGTGGCTGACTACGGGTCCATGGACATTTCTCACCACACAAGAGCCTTAAGTGTTGTTATTTGATACAAAAATGTCTGGGTTTGATGTGTGACCTAGTGCTTGGTGTACTGACACATTGGCCAACTACTGTGTGAAGCTGTTACATGAATGTTTGGGAGAGAGAGAGTGTGTGGATGTTTGAATGCTTGTACGTGCGTGTGCATGTATATATGCGTGTGTGCGCAAATGTGCATGTATATGTGTGTATGTGTGTGTGCAAGTGGATAAACGTGTGCATTAAAAAAGTTAAGTGGACAATCACTACAACACAGTGATAAGTGAAGACGATGTTTTTTGGAGATGAGGATAAATAAAGAATAAGTAAAATGGGAACCACCACCACTACCAATATCACCACCAGTATCATCATCACCCCAGTGCAGACAGGTAAAGCATGAACGCAATACATCTTCAGCATCATTACTGTTCATTATCGTCATCATCCCAGTGCAGACAGGTAACGCATGAACACAATACATCTTCATCATCATCATTACTGTTCATCATCATCATCATCCCAGTGCAGACAGGTAAAGCATGAACACAATACATCTTCTTCAGCATCATTACTGTTCATTATCGTCATCATCCCAGTGCAGACAGGTAAAGCATGAACACAATACATCTTCAGCATCATTACTGTTCATTATCGTCATCATCCCAGTTCAAACAGGTAACGCATGAACACAATACATCTTCACCGTCATTACTGTTCATTATCATCATCATCCCAGTGCAGACAGGTAAAGCATAAACACAATACATCTTCAGCATCATTACTGTTCATTATCATCATCATCCCAGTGCAGACAGGTAAAGCATGAACACAATACATCTTCGTCATCATCATTACTGTTGTCCATTATCAGCATGATCTCATCATTATCATCATCATCATAATGATCATCAGTGTAGACAGGTTAAAAGCATGAAAACAATACATCTTCGTCATCATCATTACTGTTGTCCATTATCATCATCATCATCATCACAACCAATTTTCAACATCACTGCATCTTTCTCTCCTCCTCAGAAAAGTCTGGAGTGTGGCTGGCCATGTGGCGGGGTAATCAAAAACAGTAACACCACGTGATGTTCTCATCCCTAGCTGGTGCGTTTGTACCGTAGTGTTCAATTGTTTCGGCTGTTGGGATGATCCCTTGAGTCTTTAAAGCCATAGGGTACGACAACTGCATCTTTCTTCTCCTCTTCCTCTTCATGATCATCAACGTTATCATCTGTCACTGATAATTGTCACCATGCTAATCAACAAGAGCAAATTGGGGGGGGGGGGGGGGGGTTCCTATTCTATTGCCAGTGTGTTGGTATTGTTGTTGTATTGAACAGTGTGTTTGTGTCTGTGTGTGAGAGAGAGAGAGAGAGAGAGAGAGAGAAGAAAAAAGGGGAGAGAGAGAAGAGAGAGGGAGAGAGAGAGAGAGATGAGAGAGAGAGTAGAGATAGAGAGAGAGAGAGAGGAGAGAGAGAGAGAGAGAGAGAGAGGAGAGAGAGAGAGAGAGAGAAGAGAGAGAGAGAGGAGATAGAGAGAGAGAGAGAGAGATGAAGGCGAGAGATAGCGATAAGAGAG